>CBVK0100485143.1:0-18841 GCA_900067695.1 Picea abies
GAAAAATCAAGAGAAATCATAGGTTTGTACAAAAATAGTTTAAAAATAACGAAGCAGTGGGTTGTTGGAAAAGAAAGAATGACAACCATGCATGTGAATAACATCATATGGGCATGGTCACCAAAGGCAAGATGGAGAGGAGAGACAATAAAAATAAATAGGGAGGGATTTTAAGCAATTGAGGCATAACAAGAATATGTTCAACATAATGGAGAGAATGAGATGCTAATGAATAAGACTTTTATTTGAATAAAAACTACTATATTTGCCATTTTTTAATGAATTTGATAATGCAAGAAATCATAAATTAACAGTTGATTTTAATTGATATCTATTGCTTTAGGTAAAATAAAACCAGTGAAATTTTATTGCTCTCTTCTATCCTATCCCAACATGTGGGTTTTGTCAATAAATTTTCCACTTTCACAGTAAACAAGTCATAGTGTTTATTGTTAAGGTGAGGAAGTTGGTAAAAATGACTAACTCATTGTCATCATTTTTTTATATAAAACTTTATTGTATGATGATTTAAATATCTATGGAAATGTACAATTATGCAATGAAATGGTTGTTATCACTTGTTTAAATGTTATTGCATCTCTTCAATCTTGATATATTTAGTAATGTATTTCATAGTGCTATTATGTATCTACATACAAAAATAAAATATTGATCATTATGCATTAATCAAATATATATATTATAAACACATTAGAAAATAAATTCAACATTTTGAAATCCAAATACACATTATATCAATTCCATATTAATACAATTTATTATATCAAATCGATATTAATACAATTTCATAATTAAAATTAACATTTTTTAAATTCCAAACTTACATATTTAGAATTTAAATTTACACTTTTGAAAATTAAAATTATTCAAAATTCACATTTTCAAAAACCAATATCCACATTTTTGGAATCCAAATTTTCACATATATCCACATTTTCAAAATCGATATTTATAATTTTTTCACATAAATTCTAACTTATTAATTTGAATTTAATAAAATCCAAGATCTAAACTTGAATTTATTTTTTCCATATTTTAATAACTTTCATAAGATTTCTAATGTAAACTACTTCTCAGGTATTAAAAAACAAAAAGCTTCAGCATAGTGAAAAGTCCATTCATGTTTTAGTTGTTTATGACAACTTTTTTTTTTAAATATCTTAGTGTTTAAATCTAGATATAGATACCCACCTTCCTACACTTGCCTTATCCAAAAATGATGCCTCTGACAACTTAATTTTTTTTAATGCTTTCCCATTTAGTTTGAGATATCAATATTATTAATTGATCTCACTTTTTCCTACCCAAGTGTTGTTTGTTGATCCATGAAAGTAGCTATGCTTTGTTGAAAATGAGTTTGTATTTCAAATATAAAATAAATATGTTGAATATAAAATTATGTACACAACGTACAATATGGAGAGGAAGGTGGAACCCTCACGTGCACCTTGGGATACTAACCATGGAAACGCATGAAGGAGCTTCCATGACATGAAATGTATATTTAGAGAAGGGAGAGGCAGATGACCGTTGAGATAGCCACGTGTTAATCTATGGATTGATCACACGTGTACATATACAAACATAGAGAAGGGGAGACATATGGCCGTTGAGATGGCTACGTGTTGATTCTTTGTCAGAAATAATGGATTTTTCAAATGTGTACATATACAAACAAACGAAAGATCACTCGAGTTTTGACTTGGGAGTTTTTATATTTTTTAGTTTTGAAGGTGACCACTTTTATATGAGATTCATCGTATGTACCCCTTCATGAACTCAGTGGGTTTGGGTGTTAGGCATTAATAGGGAATTGAAGATTGGGTCTTTGTGTTGGCATTGCTTGAGTAGCTTTTGTTAAGTCCATTTGGAACAGGACAATCTGACACCTAGAAACATGATTGAGTGGGTGGGCCTCTAAGGTTTGTGAGTCTTAAAAGCTCAATCTATTGTTAATTTTCTCTCTACATTGTCAAACTAGGCAACTCTAAACTCCTCAGCGATGGACATAAAATTTGATTCAAATAAGATATTGAGTAGATATTGAGTCTCCTAATTGTATATTGATAAGTTTATGTCCTAGCTTAGGTTTTGTTCACCCCCTTTGGATGACAACAATCTTACACTAATTGGATTCGTTCACCCCCTTTGGATTGATTGTTCCTCTTGTCCATATTCTCTAATACAAGAAAAGTAACTCTAAACTCCTAAACCTGGGACATCAAATCTGAAATAGATAAGATATTGAACTTAGAGTGAATGGACTTGAGCAACACTTAATGAGGAGAGTCCAATGCGTAATATATGTTTAGGGTAAAGTGTATATTGATTGTTCCTTTTGTCCATTTTCTCTAATACAAGAAAAGTAGGCAACTCTAAACTCCTAAACCTTGGACATCAAATCTGAAATAGATAAGATGTTGAACTTAGAGTAAATGGACTAGAGGGACATTTGATGAGGAGAGTCCAATTCCTAAAATATGTTTAGGGTAAAGTGTATATTGAGATTCTTGGACCTACATATAATAATCATTGATTTAATGTTCTACAACTTGTAAATAAGAAACCTAATTTTTTTATTTTATGGAATTAATAAAGGGATTTATTTTGATAGAGAAGTATTTCATGAGTTTATTAGAGGTTAGGATTTTTTTTTATGTGATTTCAGTTTGTGTTAATATGCAGGGTTTAAGGTTGAACTTATTGCTTATTCTATGGAATTTACTATTTTTGGTTAGCAACTCTTTTACACAACTCAAATGATGTGGCATTTTGTACCTATAATAAGGTCGCATGGGGCATTTAAATGGCCACCCCAGTACCTGATAACATTACTTTGGAATGTATGTAAGGAGACTACGATCAAGGAGCTATCCAACATAGTTCCTCTTGGGGCCCTAGGGAAGCTCATCTCGAAGGTAATACTCAACGTAATGATATAACTTTTGATGAATTTGTTGTTGATATTCAAGATTATGAATATGTTTTTCTTTGTGAAAATATAAAAAGGCACACACTATGAGGGTATTTTTGGAATGTATCCCATTAGAGGCTATGATTAAGGCTAGGGCCAAATGCACCATGACCAATTATAGCATGACTAAGGAATTTTAACAAGCTTATTTCACCGTGTCACACACCCAGACACAACCATGGGTCAGGTACGGGACTACCAGAAATCCCTCCTATACCACTCTGTCACATCCCCAACCTCCAAGTCCATGCACATTACCTCAATAACCTCTTCTTGAATTGATTTTTTAATATCTAATACCAACAACTAAATAAAGAAGCATGGAATAACACATCCAATTATCAAGATTCATGTTAATTATAAAAGAAAGAACAACGTGCCATGCACAACAATAACCAACAAGAAGGAACATTAGTAATGCATATCTCAGAGATAATAAACAACACACAATGAAAATAATTAGGTATAAGTAGAGAAACACCATGACAGAGAGAACTTATCTTTAACAAAAACAATTACCAACTAGACATAGACCAAAGATGTTCCACCTAACCCTAGACACTATTGTTCCAAGTCTCAACAGTAGGTCACCCTCGAGCTAGGGCTATGAATCCACAAGGATGAGTTCCAGGATGACACTCGGCTTCTCAAACCAATCAACACTCAAGCTCTCAAGGTTTCTAAACACACAACAATCCAAATTTCACCATCTCTCTTCTATGATCCTGCACAACCTAAGAGATTGAACCCCCTTCTTTGCCACACAGCTCCTCAGGCTATCCACCTCCTTCCAGGGCTCTAATGGATCTGGTCCAGAATCTCAATGTTGAAACTCTCCAACACTTGCAGTTGTGGCAAGGTTTATTAGATCGTTGATGCATCCATGCATTCAGGCATTAATTCGTTACAGTAATAATCAATAGTCAATTATAGCCAATAAACAATGACTCTTCTCTTTACTTAATTCATTCCTCATGCCCAAACCCATAGAAATAATGAATGAGAAAGAGAAACAAAAAAATGAGAGAGTGATTGATCTGACAACTAAATAGTTGAACAACTGCTTCACCCCTAAGACTATCAAGAACGAGGATTTTGTATCTAGGCACTCCAAGGCCAGGGTGGCCTCCCCAAGAGACTCATGTGCCCCCTCATATGCCCCCCAAAACAACCATGGTTGATAATGAATTAAACAAGGTATAAAGCCTCCCCAAGAGACTCATGTGCCCCCTCATATGCCCCCCAAAACAACCATGGTTGATAATGAATTAAACAAGGTATAAAAGTTTAGTCCCTCGGCCCCCCCTCTCTCATGGAATCATAGCCCCCTATACTCGTGTCCTTGTCCTTTCCATAGCCAACAATGTACTTTATTATTAATAATGATCAAAGAATTACATTTCCTAGGTGCTTCGACCTCTTTTGATTATTCAGGAACTCCGACCTCTTTTAATTGTTCAGGAACTCTAACCTTTCACCAATTAAACAAAATACATTATTTATTCGAGGACTCCAAACTGGGGTATTACATTCCCCTCCCCCTTATTTTGGCACTGTCCTCAATGGTATTACATTCCCCTCCCCCTTATTTTGGCACTGTCCTCAATGCATATAAAAAATAGAAATCAAAATTTCAAAATTCTTCAAAAAGTTGTGGGTACTCTTCCCACATGGAATCTTCATGCTTCGAGGTAGCATCTTCAGGATCATAGTAGGTCCACTGAACTTTTACCAATTCTATGAATTGATTCCAGAGCACTTTGACTTTTCTGTCCAATATGCACATTCATTGGACCCGAAAGTCTCCCTTTGGTTCCACCTGAACCAAATGCCAATCAATAACATAGTTATTATCATGCACATTCTTTTTCAACAAAGAGACATGAAATACATTATGCACATTCATGGAACTAGGTAATGCAAGCATGTATGCAGTTGGTCCTATTATGTCTAATATCTCAAATGGACCATAGAATTTGGTTGGTAGCATTGTACAAATTCCAAACTTCAATGAGCTCTTCTTTGGATTCACTTTCAAAAGAACATGCTCTCCTACTTTAAATTCTCTAGTTGTCATGTTCTTATCTACATAACTCTTCTATCTATCTTGTGTTGCCTTCAAATTCTGCTTAATTCTAATCATTTGGTCTTACATATCTTTGAGCAATTCCAGCCCAAGTACCACCCTGTCTGTTGGGTTGTCCCAGCTCACTGGAGTATCACATTTTTCTGCCATGCAACACTTCAAATGGGCTCATCTTCAACGAAGCTTGATACCCATTATTGTAAGAAAACTCAACCAAATGCAAGTAATCTTCCCACTTAGATGGCTTATCCATAAATGCAAGTAATCTTCCCACTTAGATGGCTTATCCATCACATAGATTCTCAACATGCCTTCAATTACTTGGTTAACCCTCTCCGTCTACCCATATGACCGGGGATTGTATGTTGTGCTAAAGTTTATATTTGTACCAAATCCTTTAAATAATCTACTCCAAAAGTTTGAAGTAAACTTTATATCTCTATCTAAAACAATTTCCTTAGGTATTCCATGCAACCTAGCAATTTCCTTTATGTAAATGTATACAATATTGGTTGTTGTAGGAATCGTTTTCATAGGAATGAAATGAGCATCTTTCATCAATTTATCAACAACTGCCATTATTGAATCATGTTTTCTTGTTGTTCTCGGAAACATAGTGATAAAATCAATGGTTACCACTTCCCATTTCTTCTTTGGAATTGATAGTGGTTGTAGCAAAACCGTTGGATGTCTATGCTCAACTTTGACTCTTTGACATTCCATACTTATGACAATGTAATCAACAACATCCTTCTTTATCCCAGGCCAAAAGAATTGACTTCTTACTGTTGCAATTATCTTTTGGTAACCACGATGTTCGACATATGGAACATTATGCATTTATCTTAACACCAAGTTCCTAAGTTCTTTGGAACTAGGAACATAAATTATGTTCTTAAGCATGAGTATTCCATCCTCCTTAATATCATACCCTTTGAGTTTTTGTTGTACATTCTCTTGATGTAAACCTTCTTTTACCTATAGGTAATGCTAGTCTGTACAATAGCATCCAAAATTTTGCTCTTTAAATATGACAGATGCATACTAATGGTTATATCATGCATGAGATGTACCCTTCTGTTGAGTGCATCAACAACTTTATTCTCCTTTCTCCTGATATATTTGATGTCAAAATAATACTCACTTAGAAATTCCAGCCATCTCGTCTACCTATCATTCAAAGTTGGTTGTTCAAAAAGGTACTTCAGACCATTATGGTCTATCCTTTGTTCAAATTTCTTTCCCATTAAATAATGCCTCTACCTATTCAAGGCATGAAATATGGAAACAAGCTCCAAATCATGTGTGGCATAGTTCCCTTCATGTTCTTTAAGCTTTATGGACTCATAACTAATGACATGTTCATTTTGAGTGAGGACTCCACCAAGTCCTTCCTCGCATGCATATGTACAAGCCACCAAATTTTCATTCGGGTCAACAATATTTAAAATAGGTGTACTAGTAACAAATTAAAATTCTCTTCACACTCTGTTGTCCATACAAACTTAATTCCCTTCTTTTGTAAAGAAGTGATGGGATGAGCAATTTTAGAGAACCCTTCTATAAACCTCTTGTAGTATCTAGCTAATCCCATAAAAAATCTAACTTCTGAAACATTCTTTGGTGTTGGCCACCCTCTAATGGATTCAATCTTCTCTTGATCTATTGGTACTCCTTGTTTTGAATTAATGGGCCCCAAATATTGGATCTGTTATTGGTAAAAAGAACACTTTCATAGCTTGACATGCAATTGATGTTCCCTTAGTACTTGCAGCACCAACCTCAATTGATGTTCAAGATCTTCCTTGGACTTAGAATAGATAAATAATCCATCCAAGAATACAATGAAAAACTTATCCAAATAATTTCTAAATATGCCATTCATTAAGAACATAAATACAACTGGAGCGTTGGTCAGTCCAAATGGCACCACTACAAATTCATAATGTCCATACCTGGTTCTGAAGGGTGTCTTACTGATGTTTTCTTCCTTGATTCTTACCTTATGGGTATCCAGATCTCAAATCTATCTTTGAAAATATATTTTCTCCTCTTATCTTGTCAAAGAGGTCATTGATCATGGGTATAGGTTATTTGTTCTTCACTGTGGCTTTATTCATTTGTTTAAATTCAATACACAGCCTCAATGTTCCATCTTTATTTTTAACAAAGAGTATTGGTGCTCCCAAAGGTCAAACACTTGGGCATATACACCCTTTCTTCAACAATTCTTTTAACTGCATTTGTAATTCCTTTAATTCTGGTGTACTCATTATGTAAGGAGATTTTGACACTAAGAAAACTCTTGGTACTAAATCAATAGATAAATCTATCTCCCTCTTTGGTGGAAATATGAGTATTTATTGTAATACATCTTCAAACTCTTGTGATACTGAAAAATATTCTAGGATGGGCCATTTTTATCTTTTCTCATTCTTCTACATGAGCTACATACAATTTGATGCAGACCCCCTCCCTCACCTAGGGTCAACTCGACCTCCTAATCAAGGATCGTTCAAATTGGGAGTTGAATCAGCTCTTTGGGCTTTGTTAAACCCCATGTTAACGTTCATAGATCCTAAAATTCCCTATGCAAGTCCAAACACTGAACCCATGGGCTCTACCTAAGCCCCTTTCTCTTTTGAAATAGTTTTTGGGCCCCTAGCCCTCTTACTCAAGCCAACTCCTCATATGACCAAAGGCTATGACCAAGCACTAGCCAGTAGCATGCTATTTCATTCCTTCAACGATTTTCTCCAAGTCCTTTTCTTTTAAAATCAAAATCGGCCTTCAACCCCTTTTCCTCTGGTGGCAATAGCATGTGACCGAGAGATGTGACCGAGCACCTAACCAAAAGTCGCTAATTCGGGCTTCGACGTTTGGCGATTTATGAATGCATCCAAACACTCAACCTTCATAAAGTGCCGATCTCTGAAGAGGAAGATCAAATGGCTCTCCTCTCTCCACGGATCAATGAATCAGATTTTTTTTCGGGCTTCGACGATTTCTTCGCAAAATCTTTTCCACAAATTTCCCGGATCACTGAAACAATGATCTTGTCGAATCTTAGATCAATGGTCCACAGGATCTGACCAAATAGACGGTTCAAATCAACTTCCTTCGGGTGTTGACAATTTTATTTGGTCATCAAAAAATACAAATTTTTGTATCTCCTAATGCTAAAATGCCAACCGACTTACCCTGCCTCCACGTGTCCCCCTCTAGATCAACGACCATAATTCTTTCCGGGACTTCTACAATTTCTTGTCTTTCTACACAACAACACAAATTTTCCAAAGTGCTAAGTCCCCATACTGCAGGATCTTGCACCACGTGTCCTCCTCAATTGGACGGTTAAGATTGACTCCGACCTTCGGGCCTTTGGGAGTCTCTATCAACGCTGCTCTAAGTTTCTTCCAGAGTGTCATACCCCCGAATCTATTGCCACATGTCCTCCTATGATCAATGGTCTAGATCTACCAGACTTCAGGGCTCCTGAGAGATCCACTTTCTCTTCCTTCTATCCTCCAGGAGTACTTATCTCCAGATCTCCTAATATACTATCCTCCAGGAGTACTTATCTCCAGATCTCCTAATATACTACCATGTGTCTTTTCAAATGGACGGCCCAGATGTCTTTGGGGACTCTGGGCTTCGGGAGTCCTGGCTGCTCCAACTTGTTGTTCTCTCGAACCTCCAAACCGACGAAGCTCAAATCCACACTCCACATGTCCATTCCAACAGACGACCGAGATTCACTTCGGCTACCGACTCTTTGGGAATTCTTGATGCAACATCATTTTTTCCTCCAAAGTAATAGACCTCCAGACTCCTGGATCTATTTCCATGTGTCCTCCCATTCAATGGTGATGATCTACTTGTCCCTTCAGCACTTCGAGGGATTTGACCCCTCCTAAACTTTATTCTCCCAGAGTGTCCTATCCCCAAACCACGAGATCCAGTGACACCTATCCACCGAGGTCGATGGTGGAAATGGGACTCGCTGCTCTGGGCTTAGACAATTCTACTTACTCCTGCTCTATGTGCTCCCGGAGTGCTAAATATCCTATCCTCCTGATATGCTGACATGTGTCTCCTACATCGACGGCCAAGATTCGCTCCAAGACTTCGAAGCTTTAGGAGACTCGTCTCCTCTACACCTAAATATAGAAACCCCCCTGGACTTACGAAGTCCGAAGGATACTAAGGTTTAAATCCCATGTTACTTACCTCCCAATCAGATAGTTGCCGTAGCTCATGTGGAGATTTGATGGTTGGGATCTATCCTCCTCTTACGTGCTCCTCCTCGAATCAGAACTTAGATCTAATAGTCCAGATATGTTCTCCCGTCAATATTGACGGCTCTTGCAGCTTCTTCTCCCCCTCTACGGATTTATCCAACGACTCAGATTGAATCTTGCAGCTAATCCAAGGACCATTGTCATTTCTCCTCTCTGCACACTTTGCCTACCAATGAAGGATTATTTGATAAAGTTCAAAGAATCTGCCTTTTCTTGCGCTGTACCTCCTAAGCTTGAAATGCTCTAAAATTTCAAAGGGCTCAACTCTTTTCACATTTCCCTCTTGCAGGGCTGTCAACTTGGCCTCTTCTTGCGTTCCTGGAAAACTCTACTCCTCCTGAGATTTTTCACTTCAAGGGACTTTATCCCTGACGCTTTCTTGTGCTTCTTCCACAAATATGAACCTGAAAAGATTCTCTCCTTCTGCACTCCTTCCAGATTCCTCGTGCATGATGGCACCATCTCTCTTGAGCTTTGGCTTGCTCGAATCTCTAAGGGTCTTGGCCCTTTGTTCCTTCAAGGAATTCTTGTACCCTCATGGCACTTTATTCTTGTCCTCCTGAGCTTGTCCGACACTTTAGAAATGTGTTGGATTTGTGCACTCCTTGCACTTACCTCCTGAAACCTGAAATCTGTAATATCACTTGCACAATCCTCGTGCTCTCTGTGTAGACTTGCACCACTCCCCCTGATATTTTCCTTTTGGTGTGCCCTCTTGGAAATTTTATCCTAGAAATAGAAACAGAGTTCTCGTGCAGTCCTTGTGCCTGCTCATTGCACTCTTTGCAGAGCTCTTAGAGTCTTCAATAACTCTGGTCGTCCTTCTCTTTCAACTAGCTATTAGAGTGTTCAGTAACTCTTATAGGCCTTCCTTGGCAGTACTCCTTATGAGATTAAGAATTATTATGGTGTGCCCATCTGGCACGCTCTTTCTTGGAACTCACAATATATTTCAAGTTCACTCCTTGCACTGGCTTCACAAAGTTTCAACACTCTGGTGTGCACTCCTTACACAAGCCTAAGAGCCCAGAACTACTCAGAAATCCGCAAATAGAGAAATCTATCTAAACCTCCAAATGAATCCTATTTGCATAGATCTACAACATACATGAATGAACACAAAAACACATTCATAAAATAACCATTCAACACACATAATAACATAGACATCTCATATGCAGGAAAAACTTCTTTTGTATTATATCTGAATGCTTGTGTACAGTATTTACAAAGGTTGGAACACTATAGAGTCTTCAAAACTTCCTTTCCTTTCTTGAGCTCTCTCCTCACTCATTCTCAAATATTCTAATCATCTAATAAATTTTGAAAAAAAATATCTTTTACAAAACAGGGGCTCCTCGAGCCTTCCCTCCATCCACCTACTCGCATTGAATTGCATTTAATTACATTCAATGGGAATCTAGTAAAAATCAAATCTAGATCCCTCCTACTATCATCCATTAAAGGCAACATTACATCTTATCATAACTTCAGCCTGTTCAAATACATGGCTCGGATTTCCCTGAGCCCTCAAGCATTTAACTACATTTAAAATTTTAAATTTAGGCTAATTTTTTAAAGGACTGGCGTGTCCTTCTTTGGTATCTTCTCCCTCCTAGTGTGATGATGCATTGCTTTGCTGGCACTGATGAGGTGGAGTGATGCTCTTGCATAAAAAATGGCATTCATCTATCTTAATTTTCTAAATGGGATTGAAATCAAGGTTCATATTTATGGAACACTTTTTATCTTTCCATGAGATCTATATCCCTAGTCACCTATTTTTTACATAGTCATCAATCATCTCTTAAGTACCCAATCATTCCATGTTCCCCCTACACCTTAGGTTTCATTACATATACAAATAAACTCAATTAAATCTTTATTTCTGCACTATAGGGTGGCCTATAAAATTTCATGAATGATCACATCTATACTTTAATACCACATTTATACTTTAATAGGATTCAACATTGGAACCCAACAATAATACTAATTCACATGGTTAGTAATGAGAATCTTATAAAACATCTGGAACCTATATGCTAGAAACATAGGTAAAGAGATTAATTTTTGTACATTATTGACTATTATCTACAAGGAAACATCCCACTAAGCCTTTTTTGAGGCCTAAAATTTTAAATGGATCCCTATGAGACCAAATATTTTACCAAGATGAAGCTTTGTAAATCCTTGACTAGTTAACTAGTTAGGGATGTCATCTTGAAATAGCTTGTATATTTAAGAATTAAAAAATTTAAGTTTGGATATTGGGGCTTTGTTTAAGGTCCAAATATAATTTGTAATGTTATCCAAAAACTAATTCTACAATAAGATAGTTAAGGTAGTTAGAAGGAATTATTTACAAACTTCCTATTTATTAGTTGAGGAATTCCCTTAATAAATGCCTGAACATATGTATCCCAAGATCTATACTTTTATAATGTACATAACTTAGGCTAGGGAAAAATTACCTAATTGATCCAAATCTACCAACCTTCTCTTAATTAGCCTCGCTGATAGACATGCATGTTCCAACATAAAAAAATTAGAGTCACAATGGCCTAAAACAAATACTGGACAACCATAGAGTAGAATGAATGATTAATATTAAACTAAAATCAACATGATTATATCCATTAGATATGCACTACTTCACGTGCCTTTAGCCACAAGATTTTTCCTATACCACACCTTCTCTAATCACTACAAAATTTCCAAATGTGTATCCTCTATGGATGAAACCCATTCTTTATAATTGGATGTTGTATGGAAAGATGTTGAGAAATTGTAACATCATAGTTTTGGAAAAAATATTATAAGTTTCCAAAACTATTATAGGTTATTTTGATTAGGATGATTTACCTCTTTCTTATAATTAGCTCTAGGTATTCAACTTTATGAAGCCTCTATTAATGAGGGGCAATAACTATTTTTTTCAAACTACTTACTTGTATCATTGAGAAGGTTAGCCCCCAACAAATCCTAAGTGGACATTAAAAGTTCATGTGGATACCCATACAAACTATGCTCCTTGATAATAACTAATGCCACTAGAGTTTATATCAATTCTAGCGATGTAAAGTCTCAATGAAATATTCTTTCGTATTTTGGAGACATAGTGCAAGGAAAAAGGAAAATTCATGTCTACATGGCCAACCTACGTGTATTAATCATACCTTGAAATTTAAAAACAATACAACACTAACTTAAAAATCCTCACTGAATGTCTTCTTATTTGGTTACCTATTAAAAAAACATGTGAAGATTCATATTTTTTAATAAACATCCTTTATATTAGTCCCTTTGAAAAAATCATTTACAACTTGGTCCATATTTGAGAAAATGGAATTGGGAATAAAGTTGGGAACTCAAAGATTTCCTAATTTACCCACCTTTATTGACAACTAAGATTAACAATTGTTGTGTGAATAAATTAATACTACATAGTACACTCCAACCATTGAGAAACTTCTTCAAACTCTCTTTAGACTCTCTATGAAATCTATACCATGAAAATGAAACATTTTAGTTAAAATCCCACATAAAAATCATCATAATTGGGAAAATATAAAAGTTCCACCATCCGATCATTCCTTTAGCAAAAGTGCCAACATCCTAGGAAGTAATTTCTAGTTCTTGTTAACAAATTGGATATACATTGGGTTCTGTTAACAAATTGGATACACATTGGGATCTTCAATTTAGACACATTGAGTAGGTACCTATATTTGGGCATTCACTTCCTCAATGGTCCTCAAGAAAGATGGAACATAATGGGTTGATGGTTAGATTGGGTAATCTTCCAGAATTTATAGTAGTGTACCTCCTCTATAAAATAACAAAGGTAATTTTCTCACCACGTAACTCTATAAATATGATTAATAACTAATTTAGAGCCAAACCTAATATTATACCAAGTGAGATATAACCCATAGGAGTATTATTCCTATATATTTTAGGGTAATAGAAGATAATTATAGTGTTAATATCCCATTAAGGAATTTGTACAAGGTTAACCCCAATCTTATATTCTAGAGATTCAACATACTAAAGTATCTGTAGAGAAACCAATCAAATTATAGGAGGTATTCAAATAACAAATCCAAAATAATAATCTTTCATTTGGTTCATAGTTAACCCCAATCTTATATTTTAGAGATTCAACATACTAAAGTATCTGTAGAGAAACCAATCAAATTATAGGAGGTATTCAAATAACAAATCCAAAATAATAATCTTTCATTTGGTTCATTAGAGATTCAACATACTAAAGTATCTGTAGAGAAACCAATCAAATTATAGGAGGTATTCAAATAACAAATCCAAAATAATAATCTTTCATTTGGTTCATTGGTGGCATACAAGTGGTCTAACCCGAAGACTTTACCACCAAGATTCAACAAAACCCACAACACTTCATTAGTTGAGTTTACCTCATGATCAATTATGTAGGTTCTAAATTTAAGAAGACAAGGGTGGCCAATTACTCTACCTTATTCATGAAAATATAGTGTAGCGGTGTTTTTCTCATCTGGCACCCCTACGTAGTAGTCCCAACCATGGGACATGAGTGATTACAACACAAGGCACTCACCCTAAGAGGATGTATCCCCATTATACTAATTGAGTAAGCTTCATCATGAAAAAATACCTTCTTCATGAAACAAGTAAACAACAACAAAAATATATTGTATGGGTTTTGGGCTCATGTGACATCCCTACCTAACACTCCCAGCCATGAGATGGGTGATTGAAACACAAGGCTCTCACCCTAAGTGGCCATATCCCCACAACACTAATTGAGTAAGCTTCCTAGAATGGACCAACATCAAATACAATTCCTTTTTAGGAGTGATAATTAAAATGTACTAAATTTAAACAAGTATGGAGTAACAAAAATTCACAGCAACCAAATTCCATTACCAAATTTAATCATAATCACTCACAACATGAAAAATGCATAGATTTCCATAATAGAAAACAACACTAATTTGCATATTCATAAAAAAAACAATAAAAAAATGATATTTTAATAGGTTATAGTCCAAGAAACTATCTATGTATCAGTTATTTTCCACCCACACATAAGAATATAGTGTAGATACCACTCCCAATATAGGCTATGAGGTTTCCAGCTGGGTGAAGGAGTTAAGTTACAATATTCAATATCTCCCAATCCAATAGATTTGTTATCATGTTTAAGTATTCTACTCATTACAAAACATTGCAATAATCTCATCCAACCATCAAACAATAAGGGTCCTCTTTTCCACTACCCCACACAATATAAGGAATATATTCTCTTTCTTCACTTAGTAGTCCCTCAAGAATATTATTCTCTCTAGTGTTCTTTAGTGTGGATTGCAATATTCCAATCTACTTTATTCTTTTTTGGAATTTATTGCAAGAAATATACTTGACTCTCCATCATCCATATAGTGGAAAATTCATAGAAAGTGATGAAATAATAACTTTCCCAGCCTCTATGCTAACCTACATTGATTTATCTTTCACCCAAGGTTTGAAAATTTCTCTTCGTGGTGCTAATTTTTTTCAAATTATATATTTTGTTAATGGTTAACCATGGAGAATATAACATGAGGAGTCAAGAGAATGAATCCTAGAATAATAGAATGAACTATATCATGAATGAGTGAATGAAAATGAGATAATTGAGGGGAATAATGATTGAAATGACATCTAATAAGAGGATTGTAGGACTCATACACTTCCTAATGATGATTGTAATTACCCTATGCTTCCATAACTACTTGATAAGAATTCCCCACTGGACTCTTACATGCATTAAATTATTGGTTTTATAAGTTGTAGGTGGATAGATTCACTTGAATCATATGGTTGAAAAGAGATGAAGTCTAAGAGTAACACTTGGAAATAGAGGATGTAACTTTTGAAAGCCCCCTTTTTTTTTCTCCTATGGTGGAAATATATTTTTTATGTCAGAATTTGATCCATAATGCTTCTTTGTTTTTGAGATAGTTTCACCATGTATTAGCCCTCATGGCAGTGCTAATAATATCAAGGTGTCTGAGGTTGAGACCACTAGAATGCTTGGGGAAGAAAAGTTTACCCCAGGCTACAAGTTCCCACTTATGATCTTTTGAATCCCCCCCATAAGAAGGAGCACTTGATATTGTGGTCAGTTTTGAGGACATGTTTAGGGGAAGTCAACACTGAAAAAAAGATAAAGAGGCATGGCTTGAAGAATGGATTTTAGGAGAATAAAACTATTGGGAGAGTTGAGGCATCGATAGGTCCAACAAGATATCTTATGATCCATCCTTGTAAGCATATCATCCCATCAGGAGTTGTGTATAGATTTTTCCACCAAGGAGGTTCCAAGATATTTGGATGGAAGGGGGTCACTTTGGAAGTTGAGAATTTTAGAAATATGGGTTTGCACATCCAAGGGAGTGTTAAAGAAAAAGATATAATATTTAGCTTAATTGATAGAAGTACTTGAGGCGTTCATGAAGTCTGAGAAGACTTGGTCTGTATCTTTAACTTCTCAAACTGAAGGTGTTCCCATGAGAATTGTGTCATTGAAAAGTTGTTTATGGGATATAGGAATGTCGTCACCATGTAGTTGTATCCCTCTTATCTTGTAGTCTATGACAACTGCATTTAGATCTCTCCCAAGGCCTTCGTACATGAGAATAAAGAGGAAAGGAGAGGTATCGCCACCTTTTCGTATGCCCTGGGAAGGTGCGAAGGTGGTACGGGGTGATCCATTGATGAGGATGGAGAAAAAGGTTGAGGATATGAGATATAGGATAAAATAACTCATTGGATCTAATGCAAGATCAATTTTTCAAAGTATTTGGACATGTTGATTTTGATGAGAATGTTGGGATGTTTGGTAATTTTGAGGGAGTGGATGAATTCATGGGTCAGAATGATGTCATCAAGGTTTTGGCATCCCTCCATGTAGTTGGTTTTCTCAATAGAGATGAGGGAAGGGAGGAGCGCTTTTAGGAGGTTGGCTATAGATTTGGCTATGATATTGTAGATAATGTTATAGAGAGAAATGGGGTAGAATTTGTTTGGGTAGTCATATATTTCTTATTTTGGTTTAAGGGTAAGATAGGTGGAATCTAGGGTAGGAAGGATGTTGGCGAATTTGCAGGAGTCCTCTAGAAGGTCCCATAAATATTTATTAATGATGTTTCAACAGGTCTGGAAAAAATATGTTGTGAATCCATATACACTAGGGGATTTATCTTTTGGAATGTCCATAAAAAATCTTTCTATCTCTTCCAGAGGGAAAGGTTTAAGGAGGAAATCATTTTTCTCTCGAGAGATTAGGCGGGGAATGTGTTGGCTAATTTTTTGTATGGTTGGCCTTTTGTCCCTTATGGGTTTAGTGAGGAGGTTCTTGTAGAAGTTGATTATTTAATGTTCTATATATGCATGGTATTTGAGATTGTTTCCTTCACTATATTTGATGGAGGAGATATTTTTTGGGTTCCTTCTCTGAATTACTAAGTGGTGGAATAATTTAGTGTTTTTCTCCTCGTCCTTTAACCATCTGGCTTTGGATTTCTACTTCCATAGGATTTCCTCTTGCATATTGTGAGCTATTATATTTTCCTGTACCTGATGTTTTTCTAGTACTATCTTCTATGGATTCCCTTTAGGGATCATATATTGTTGAATATGTTGCATTTGTGCTTCTAACTCCCGCTTTTCCTTACAAATATTTCCAAACTTTTCTTTGTTCCATATTCTTATGCATCCTTTTATGTGTTTTTTATTTTTTTGGAATATGAACATGGGATAAGGGGAGGGTGGATATATTTCCTCTCACCAAGTCTTGATCTTGTCTAGGAAGCTAGGGTGTTCGATCCAAAAGTGCTCAAACCTAAAGGGGAATTTGAAAATATTACCTTTGATATCTATGTATTGCTCAATAACACAATTATCATAACCAAGGTATGGAATGATTTTAAGTTGGGGGTGTTTGATAGCATAATAGGTGTCGAATCCATGAAGCGATGTAGTCTATAATCTATCTTCACTTTGTATCCTCTCTTGTTGTTCCAATTAGGAAATTCATTGGTGTTTTAAAGGTCCATCCAGTCTATCTATTTGATAAGAGAGTGAAATTGTTGAGGATATTGATCAAGTCTATATATCCCTCCTTTCTTTTCATCTAGGGAGGTAATGATATTAAAGTCCCCTCCTATGAGTCAATGACCATCCTCGATGAGGTGATTGAGACACTGAAGGGAGGATAAAAATTTGAGTTTTTTAGGGATGAGGAGTTTCATCTCTTCATGTTTCTTGATTTTTCTTCCTTTCCCAAACTTTTGAGTATTATTCTTTATGTTTGGAAAGAAAATCTTCTTCCTTATTTTGTTTAGGATTTCCTACTATGATTCTTCTATAGTAACATGATATATTCCCATAGTTATTGCACTTATAACATTCAATATTGTAATCAATTAGAGGAGAAAATAAATTGTAGTTTTTTTTAGCAAATTGTTGTGGTTAAGTTCTCCCTACGGATAGGTGAAACCCTTCTTTGGATCAAGACCCCTTCTTTGATCAAAAGATAGAAGAAAAAAATGGACAGTAAATTCTCTTTAGACCTTCTTAAACAATTAGAGTAAGAGGAAAGAGATGAAATACATACCTTTTTACGATGGTTGTCCTTGCTTCTCCACCCTTTTCCATTTTTGGTCAAACTCCTAGGCACAACATAGGACCTGCAATGAAAAAATACAAATCTCCTTTCTTCTACTCTATATTTTCAGGTGACAATAAATCTATCTATGATGAATTTACAACAATGGACATATATGTGATCAATGACACAACATATGAAGGAAACAGGTCAAGTTTTTATATTGAAGGAAAGGAGTAATGAAGCACTTGCAATCATTACCACGACGTTGCAACATTTCCTCCGCCAAGATCTCCTATCATCCCATTGATTTTCACACCATAATAAGTATGATGTTCTTCAATTGTCTTCCCATTTCACCTTGGAATGCATTCATTATATAGGAGTTTGGAGGCTTAAAAATAATGAGCTATTTTAGGAAATAGTTGAGGATTTTTCTCCATAAGTTGAGATCAAGTTTACTTAAGATGGAGCCATGAGATATGACTCAAATATTTGACCTCATCCTCTTGGAACTGACCCTTATAATAAGGTGGATTGGTTGCGACTTCCTCTAAGCACTTCAATGCTCCCCTAACACTGAGAACAAAGCATTGGCAAGGCTCCCTATACATGGGAATGGGAGCATTGGCAAGATTTCAAGGCTCCCTATACATTAGTAGGGGAGCGTTGACCTTAAAAAATGATCAAAATATCAAGGTAAAATACATTGTTTCAACCTTCTTATGATGGGTTTTCTCATTCACAATGAATATGGATTATGACAAATGTTCTTCCATGGTGTAAAAGTTTGTGACACTTAATAAAGT
>CBVK0100485144.1:0-18840 GCA_900067695.1 Picea abies
ATAAGTATTAGTTAGTTAAAATGTAAATATATATTAGATCTATATATAGTTTTTAGTGATTGTTATTCATCAAGTTATTGCATTTCCTTTAGTTTTGTTTTTCTCTTTCTTTAGGACTTAGATTGGACAGCGGAGCCGTTAAACCCATCAGAGTGGATTAATCCAAACGGCTTGGGTTAATTAGACAACCCTGGACTGGATTCACTCCTCCAGTTGATGAGCGGTCAATTTCGCCCGTCAACAAATGGTGCTAGAAGGAGGGCCTGAAAACTATTAATGGCACGAGGAGGTCGTAAGACTCCTCCCCCACCAACCCACTCACCTATAATAACTAGAAGTCATTCAGATGACAACATTGTCCCTTAAACAACAACCACATCAAATGACAATCTACGGATCACGGTTGAACCAGTAACTCCAAATCCTTCGATTGGTGATATACAAGAGATTGTTCGTCAATCTCTCATAAGAACACATAGTGCCTTAGATCATATAAGACAACCAAACTGAACTTTGAATCAACCATTAAAATTCTCTGATATCAGAGAACAACTTGGAGGTACTAACCTCACCTTAAACCGTACAGATCCAATCCTCACTCCTGCAGCAAGAGGATATGGTATTCCACCATCACCACCTCCTTCATCTCCTTCTTCTTCTGGAGAAGAATCCTCAGACGAAGGAAATTCTTCATCCCAGACTTCGACACCACCCACTCCTATGGCCAATGTAAATAATCTTGCCAGACACTGGCTCGACCAAGATGCAGTGGCTATACCTGGGCCTCAGCATCCTTTGCTCAAACACCCAGAGAAATGGCTCCCTAAATTTGACCCGGACTCCAAACAAATCACTGAAGATCACATCAAAAAGTTTATGTTAGCCATTAGACTCCATACTGTTGAGCACGAAGATGTAGTCTGTATATTGTTTCCCTACACCTTTGAAGGCAATGCCTCTACCTGGTACTTTTCCCAACAGCCCCACACCATCGTGTCATGGGAGAAATTTGAATCCTGTTTCCTTGAGAATTTTGGAGACGACAAGTCTCCTGAAGTTCTAGTCATGGAGATTTCTATTTTAAAAATGAACCCCAAAGAAAAGATCAAAAAAGGTTCCTCACACTAAAGAATCGGATCCCTATGGATTCGATGCCTGTCGAGAATCTTATTATCGCATACTACATGAAAGAATTACATCAAAACATAGCCATTTGGGTAAAGAGATCCAAGAAGGCCACGTTGTTAGAAGCCTTCAAAGAGGCCAGTCAGATCAAGAAAGACATTCTCAGTTTAAAAGACACTACTAGAAATGATATAGAGACTAGTTCATCTTCCAAAAAGAAAATCGAAATCCTTCCTAGACCTTCCCAAAACAAAGCTCAACCTGAGAGTTCAGATTTAGAAAACTTACAGAAAGTCATTCAAAAATTTTCCAACCAAGTTATAGATTTGAAAAGGTCGGCTGAAGAAGCTTCTTCAAGCAAAGGACCTTACAAACCCCCTTTTAGGAATCCTTTTCCGACCAACCGACCTAATTCAAATAATGAAGGCCTAAATCTAGAAAGCCTGCAATTTCCTATTCAAACGATCCTAGAAGCACATGATAACTTGATTCCTCCCAAGATTCTTGAAGAAGTAGTTGAACAAGAGACGATAGAAGAAGATGAATCCTCTCCGAATACTTTCAGAAATTTTTGGATAGCATTTTTCAAGCTAATTTCAAAACAATGCATCCTTATAATACTAGGAGCAAGACAACAAATAAGCCATCGTCTGAAATCACTATGACTTTGCCTCAAAAACAGTCTAAATCAACTGAGACTAAAGAGAATTTGGTAAACCCAAGTTTAGATTATGATTTGGTTGAGGATCTAAAAAATCTTAGGGCTAACATTTTTGTTTACGAATTATTAAAAATCCCTTTTCTTCTACAAAAAATGTTGCAGAATATTGCAGAGAACAACAAAAATAGCAATCCGAACAACAACAAAGGTGTTCAAAACAACCCCAAAACTCCTCAGAAGGCCTCCACCAAAACTACATCTGAGCCTCACGATAAAAGAGACCTTCCTGTAATTAATGTAGATAAACCAATTTCAGAGGCTGCGAGTAAAAAACAACAAACTTCTATTGTTAGTACTCGCAGAAATATCCCTCCATTTTTGTTAACTTTTGAAATTTTCAATAGGAATGTACATAACTGTATGGTATATTCAGGTGCGTCATCTAACATAATGCCTTGGTCTATTTGTCAAAATATTAATGCCAAAGTTCAACCATCCATCTTGAAAATTATTCAGCTTGATCGAACTAGTGTTAAAGTGATGGGAGAATTAAGAAATGTGCTTATAAGATTGTCGTCTAATCCTAAAGTTCATCAAGTGATTGATATTATTGTTGTAGATATCCCAGAATTTTATGGTTTGTTTTTAAGTAGAGATTGTTCAAAACAATTACATGGATATTTTGCAACAGATTGGTCTCAATTGTGGCTCCCCGAGAATGGAAAGCCCAACAGAATCAAGGTAAATCATGAACGTTGTCTGAATTTCACGGTGACTGATTTAAATGATCCCAATGAACCATTCACTCATTTTACCGATTCGCCTAAAATACAAGGGATGGATACTTTTTTCGGCAATTTCATGGTTGAAACTTCCACCATCACTGATTCAGAATAGCAATCTGAAATTATGACGTGCACGCAGTCAACAGCCGTCTCCCAGTGGTCACATGCATCTGATGAAAATCAAATATGGTCTCTTTACTTTGATGGGTCAAAATCTAAAGAAGGAGCTGGTGCAAGTTGTGTTCTCATCAACTTGGCAAGTAACAAGACTCCGATTACTTGCTGGTTAGAATTCGAATGTACAAACAATACAGCCGAATATGAGGCACTCCTGCAAGGCCTCAGAAAAGCATTAGATTTGAACATTCAAAATTTGACTATCTTTGGTGATTCAGAAATCGTGGTTAGACAGGTAAAACATTCTATCCACTGTTTATCTCCGCACCTTAAAAGATATCAAACTGAGGTATGGAATTTGATGAACACGTTTTCTTCATTTAACATAAATTCTATTCCTAGATTGAATAATTCAGAAGTTGATTTGCTAGCTAACGTCACTTCAAAACTTTTTCCTGCAGAAGGCTTATCTCCAAATGCATTTTCCATCGAACTGTTGTTCAAACCGTCCGTCCTAGAAAACATCACGAATTGGAGAGTCTTTGATGATGATCAACAGATTATAAGTTTTCTGCATATGGAAGAAACTTTCCAGGGAGCGGTGATCGACAAAGGAACCCATGACAAAAATCTTCGTGACTTTACGGTAATACCAGATCCGAGATCCCTAGAATATTCATCAGACATGGTAAACTCTATCCCAAAATCTGTATTTAGATTAGAAAAATTTTATGATCTTCACGACAAGTTCAGAAAATCAATGAACTGTAAAATGAATAGTTCCTCTTTGACGCATGAAAAAGTAAATTTGGGAACTAAAGACAATCCACAATGCATTAATTTAGGGTTGGGGTGTTCTGAGCAAGAAAAAGTAGCATTTATTAAGTTGTTTAAGGAATTCAAAGATGTTTTTTCTTGGATGTATGATGACCTAAAAACCTTTGATCCTAACATCATACAACATGTTATTCCCATGAAACCCCAAACCCATCCTTTTCAACAAAAGTTAAGAAAAATGCACCCAAAAACCGAACCAACGATCAAGAAGGAATTAAACAAACTCCTTAATGCTAAGATAATTTTCCCAGTTAGGCACACACAATGGGTTTCTAATCTTGTCCCTGTCAGAAAGAAGAGTGGTGAAATCTAACTATGTGTCGATTTTTGAAATCTTAATTGAGCATCTGATAAAGACAACTACCCTGTCCCTCCCATGGAACAGATCCTTCAACAGGTATCTCGTTCTAAAATATTATCCTTGCTGGATGGTTTTTCAGGGTACAACCAAGTCCTTATGTCTCCTCTATACCAACTCAAAACCACCTTCCGCACTCCATGGAGCACCTACGCTTATAGAAAGATGCCCTTTGGACTCATAAACGTCGGTTCCACTTTCCAGAGAGCTATGGACATTGCTTTCTGAGGCTTAATCAATCAATCTGTAGTAGTTTACCTAGATGATGTCACTATCTTCTCAAAAAATAAAGAAGATAATCTAGCTTATTTAAGATCCATTCTACAACGATGTCGTAAGTACGGCATTTCTTTGAATCCTAAAAAATCTATCTTTGTAGTAGAACAAGGTAAGCTCCTCGGATTCATTGTATCGAGTGAAGGAATGATTATCGACCTTGAAATAACTCAATTCATTTCGAAACTCCCCCCTCCCTTGTCAAAAAATTCCATGCAGTCCTTCTTAGGACAGATAAACTTTGTTAGGAGATTCGTACCCAACTTTTCGGAAATGGTGATACCATTACAAAACCTAATAAAAAAAGATGTACACTACAATTGGGGAACTTTAGAAAGCCGGGATTTTGATTCAATAAAAAGGGCCATAATAGATGCTCCTTCTCTAATGAGCCCCGACTTTTCACAAGACTTCACCCTCTACACGTTTTCCTCCGACTGATCCCACGCTGCTGTCCTAACTCAAAAGAACGCTGACAACAACGAGGTCCCAATCGCCTTTATGAGTTCAGCCTAAAAAGGGGTGGAACTTAATTACCCAATAGTATATCAACAAGCCTACGTTGTTTTCAAAGCAGTAAAACACTTCCGATCTTATCTGTTGAAATCTAGGACGAAAATCATTGTCCCTTACCCGACCGTTAGAAATTTGTTAGTACAGAAAGAACTAGGTGAAAAAAGGGCAAACTGGGTCACATCCTTGCAAGAATATGACATAGAAATCACCCCAGCACAAATAGTAAGAGGCCAAGGTTTATGAAAATTGGTCGCTGATTTAGTTGTAGGACATCAAGAGGAAAATGATATGTTAAATCCAGGACAACACTATCAAAATCAAATCTATCATGCACAAAACCCTGTTAGTCCCTGGTACGATGACATAAAATTCTGTCTTATACATGGATCATCCCCCCGTCACCTTGATCCCACAAAAAGGAGATCACTAAGATTAAAATATGCTTCTTTTTAGATGATTAATGGTATTTTGTTTCATCAAAATTTTGATGGAGTACTAATGCACTATCTTGAGAAAGATGAAGCAGAAAAAGTCTTATTGGAATTGCATGCAGGAGAAGCTGGTGGGCATTTTGGTGGAGACACCACTGCCCATAGAGTATTAAGAGCAGGTTATTACTGGCCTACCCTTTTTAAAGACGCTCATGCTTTATGTCACAAGTGTGTGATTTGTCAAAAAGCATCCGGACAGATACAAAAACCAGCTTTCCCTTTGCAACTAGTTTCGGTAGACTCCCCTTTTCAGTAGTGGGGTCTGGATATTACAGGCCCAATCAATCCACCATCCTCACAACAGCATAAATATATCATAACAGCCATAGATTACTTCACCAGGTGGTCCGAGGCTTCCCCATTAAAAGCTGTAAATACCAGCCAGGTAATATCCTGCTCGAATTCAAATATTATTACTCGTTTTGGTATCCTTGAATGCCTAGTATTTGATAATGCTTCTTATTTTTCGTCTCTTGAAATGAGTGATTTCTCTCTAGAAAAAGGAATTAAATTAAAGTACTCTACCAGTTATTACCCCCAAGGAAACGGTTTGGTAGAATCAACTAATAAAAATCTGATCAAAATTACCAAGAGAATGGTCTCTGAAAACCATAAAAATTGGCATAACACATTGTTAAACGCAATCTGGGCTGATAGAGTAACTCCTAAAACTGTTGTGGGTAACTCACCTTTCTTTCTCATTTACAGGAGGGAGGTGATTCTTCTGCCATATGTCCTTCTTCCATCTCTGTAGTTATCGCAGAAAGTATAGGAACAAGACTGCCCCCCTTTGGAGAGTCGAATTAACGCTTTGTTAAAATTAGGAGTGAGGGCTCAAGCAAAATGGAAATTGGATCAACATCAACTCATTGTTAAAAACTAGTTTGATTCCAATGTTGCCTCTGACAGAAATTTTGAGGTAGGTGACCTTGTCCTAAAATGGGACAAACCTCATGAGGGAAAAGGAGAGCATACTAAGTTTCAGAACTTGTGGTCGGGACCATTTTTAATTGCTGAGAAATTGGGTCCCAGTTACTTCCAATTACAGAATTTAGAGGGACAGCCAGACACCTTTCCGGTGAATGGCCAAGATCTAAAAAGGTACTTTGCCTGATCACGCTCCCATGCACACTGTGTAAATATTTTCTGTTTTGTTTTCTGTTTTTTTTTGTTTGCTGGTTTCTTTTGATTTTTCCTTTATGCTTATCGGTCTTTCTTTTTGAAACACACATGCCTACATCACAGACTAGCTCAGACGAAGAGAAAATAAAAATTTCCCCTCCAAAATGACTGATGAAAGTTGTTTAAACATCAATTGTGGTATTTCTCTGAGTTTGCAGCTATGTTGAAGATAATTTGTTGTTTGAAAAACGTTTCTTGATTTCAATCTGCAACCGAAGGTATTCACGATCATCCATAAAAATTCTTTTTACGCTGTCCCTGTTCCTTAAGAGAACAACTCATAGATGTCTTCCTGCTCTTGAAAGTTGGTTTTATTAACAAACTATTTCCATATCTTAATGAAGGACAGCTAAAAAATTTCTTCAAGGTCTGTGACATACTAAGATGTGTTAAAAAAATAGAATTTTCAGCATTACCCTGCTCTATTAAATATCTTTAAAAAAAAAAAAACTAAATAAATTTTCAGAGAGCTGTGGGAAGTGCTTGTAAACCCACCGGGATACTGAACAGGTCTGCTGGCAATGGGTAAATGCATGCATGATGCCAAGATAACTTCGCCGAGGTACTAAATAGGACCGCTGGTAGCGAAGCAATGTCAGGTAAAAGAAAATTCTCAGATGTGGATTCTTTCTAACCTTAAATATCCTTCGTTATGATCTAGAACTTCTTGACAGGATACAGATATCAGAGTGGGTTAATTGACATCCCTGTCGAGGCTATAGATGCCTGGTGGCAGCAGTGGCCTTGTCAACACTATTGAAGATTTTAACTTTAATATCGTGACTCTCTTCTGTTAAGATTGTTGTGAGTTTTTGTCTCTTTAAAAATAACAGTTGTCTGAAACTGGAATGCATTATAATTATTTACGATGTTCAGACAAATTTTTGGTTGTTTTCGATTCGAAGTTTTTTTTTTTCTGATCATCCTAATCTGAACTCATCATTTGGCAGAGATAACTGTTTCTCCTAGCATGTCGCCATTGTTGGCAACAATAATATAATTTCTATTGTTTGTAAGTTGCCTACACAGGGTCTCTAAATTTTCATTACTTGTCATGAGCATTCTCACTAAATGACACTTGTCACTTGTCACTTTTTACATATCTTCTTTTCGATTTTTTTTTTCATGACTATAAGCATGAAAACTCGTGGCTAGAATTGACATTTTGTTTTTATTTGCGATTAAAGGAAGACTTCTCATGTGGTTTATTATAGAATTGTCATATTTTTGCTATGAACATGATTGTTCTCCTTGTTTATAACCCCTTGGTTCTAAACATGCCTTGGTTGCATAAGTGAAAGACCTCCATTCATTAATATTCGATTGATATTGATGGAGTTTTGATTCATGAAACTTTGAATTATTCAATTGTTATTCAATGCACTTACCTTTGTGATTAATCTATGAATGCATTTACTATGGTTTTCAAAATGCTTTGATCCTAATACGATCCCAATGCCAAGGTGGAATATGAAGTACAACATGCCATTACTCTTTTGTATGGTCTCAGGCTTCACGATTTTGTTCCCACGCATGGTGATTAACACCTCTTCCTACCATTTGAACTGTCATAGCATTGTTTTGTTGAGGCTCGGGGCTATGGATTTGTGACTTTTTATCAAACCCTACCTGTGAATTCTGTGTTGATTCCCTTCTGTTCACCATGGCTCCAGTGGTAAGGATCAAGATGAATGGCATCCAAACCTTGCTATCGTCTGATAACTCCAGGGACGATTTAGAAAGGAACGGTTGGCATTTGTTCATTGAAAAATTTAAGGGTTTCAATCTGCGAGTTGCCCAAGAGTTTGCATTGACCTTTGATGGCTGCAAGGCAAATATGGGTGACGTGCAGTTAGAAGTAACAAAAGAATTTTTAAGCCAAGCCATAGGTTTACTAGCTATCGGGAAAAAATGGTTCAAGAATGCAAAAGTTGAAGAGGTCCCCTGAACTTTGATGTTCACCTCACAAAAAATTGCTAGTTGCGATCGAGGTATGCCAGTCTCATCCTTAAAACCTAGGTGTCATGATCTACTTGCTATTGTGAAGTAGTTCATTACGTGTGAAGGAAGATTTGGGTTAGTTTTCTTGTATCATCTGCGATTTCTTATGAGTTTCATTGGCTTTCCGTTGAATATGCCCTACTTCCTGCTTAGAAGTCTGTACAAGATGGGAAAATAGTTTAAGAAGAAGAGGCCTGATTCAAGTTTATTCCATAGTGGTTTAATTAAAATTATCCTTGTGCATCAGTTGCAATTACAAAATTATTGTTGGGATGCATTTATTTCATGAAATGGCTTTGGCAACAGTGAGTTGGGATAGGTTGATAAACCAGTTATTGTTGAAACCCTTGTGAACACTACAGCCTCTTCTCCACCGCTCCTGCCCTGTGATCTTTCCCCTAATAATGAACCCTCGACCTACCTTGATGTCACTCAACAGGACAATCAACTGGGTTCACATCCAAAGGATAGCACTAAAAATGTTATGAAACCTACAGGGAAGAAGCACAAGGGTAGTGTCGATGTTAACTTTAAGAATAAAAGGGTTGGTCGTTTGATCTCACGAAGTGTTCAAAATAAAATCAAACCTTGTGTAGACACAAACAACACGATTAATGTGAGCGAAGATTTAGACTCATAAATCAAAAGGTTTTTGGCTGAAGAAGACCCTGTTTCATACGGGCTCTATCTCGACACACCCTATGACTATGTAAACAACCTGCCTCCATGTCTAAAAGGTAACCCAGAATTCTTGGGCATTCAACTCTGGGATAAAACTACCTTTTGTGTGGACAATTCTCCAACCCTTAATGTTGTCAGTGCCAATGCACAATCCCTACAGCCATAGTGTGATGAGTGTCAATCCTGGATTGACAGGTATTATATGGATGTGCCTTTGCTACAGTCCCAGCTTAAATCTTTAAAAGACCAAGTGGATTTGTTGAAAAATGAGAACAATCCAATCCATAACTCAAGCAAAGGAGAAACACCTAAAAACTACAGGATCTGTCATTTTTAAGAATGTAGAGGCAACAACAACAATCGTAAACTCCAAGATTGCTTGATATGTTTTAATTCCATGATTTGAGGTATGATATTTTTTAAATTCTAGCATGATTTTGTCACTCTCAAGTTAGTATATATGATTTGATTGAATAGATTATCTTTCTTACAAAGATTAGATTGTTTTGTTAATTGAATAAAATATGATTATAGTTGTTATTATAACTAGCTACAAAATCGTAAGATTCTGTAGCTAGTTAGAAAAATTTGAATTGCTTGATTTGACAATTGAAAACATATTTAAAATATTCCCATTTTCATTTGTTTTCAGGAACCCATGATTTCCAAGGAGATATGAGGCACTGTTGTCATCTCCCAGCCATAGCAACTTTGTGTTTTTAGTAAATAGATTAGACTCTTGATATTTTTGATATCTAGTAAAATCAAGGAGGTTGCATCCCCCATATTTTTGGAAGAGATTTGATATTATCAACAAGAAACATTTTTGTTCCTGGAACCTATATAAGCATGCTATTTTGTAAACATGGCATCATCTCAGCCTGGGGCAAGACTATGGATTTTTCATTTACAGACTTGAATGAAATATAATACTCATCACAGCTTTAGCTTTTTCGTATTGTGTTTTTATTCAAGTCATGTTTATTTCAATTTGTAAATATATTATGATTGCTTTCGCTGCCATGGTTTACTACAAGTTGATAAAATAAAATTTTATATATTATCCATGTTTCATGTTCCAGATTTAACACACAGTAATCATTCGTTCAATTTGAATTAAGAGGTTTATCTCTGATTTTGATCAAACGTTTATATGCAAGTTCTCATAGGAAGAATAATCTTATTGTGGCTGCTTGTATGATTATAAGATTACTGTGACTGCATCTGTTATATGTTCTGTTGTTATAATTCAAACTTCATCATTGCTGCTTCACATTTATTAGCAACAATTTCAGTATCTATCATAGGTTTACCTCGTCAGATAAGGTGACTGGATGCTACACATCGAACATATATTGGATGCGACAACAAGTCAGTTTGTTATTTGATTCCATTAGCATAATAAATATAGAAGTCTCATGTAGTTAAAACAATTTTTAGCATCTATTATTTCTTATATTTAATTAGACAGTTTGATATTTGATTTCATAAGTATTAGTTAGTTAAACTATAAATATATATTAGATCTATATATAGTTTTCAACGATTGTTATTCATCAAGTTATTGCATTTCCTTTAGTTTTGTTTTTCACTTTCTTTAGGACTTAGATCGACCAACAGAGCCGCTAAACCCATCGGAGTGGATTAATCCAAACGGCTTGGGTTAATTAGACAACCTTGGACCGGATTCACTCCTCCAGTTTACGAGTGGTCAATTTCGCTCGTCAACAGGTCCCAACCATCTAGTAAACAATTTACCTTTAAAATTATTGAACCTACTATCATAAAGGAGGGCCCAATCGCCTGATTGAAAATGCTTCTTCTTGATGTACTTGTCATTCCATTTAGTCCTTTTTTCTTGTATAAGGGTGGTCCTTTGAACTCTGTTTGATCTCATCAAGCTCATTCAACTGCAATAGCCTCTATTTTTTAGCCTCATCCAGATCCATCCCTAGTTGCATGGCAGTCCTGAAGGTTTTTACTTGAAATTCTATGGGAAGAAGCACCTACTTCCTGTATACCAACTCATAAGGTGTATGGCCTGTTGTGTTTATCCAAGCTGTCCTATAGGCCCATAAGGCCTCAAGAAACCTATCAACCCAGTCTTTTTGATGCAGCTGAACAATCTTGGTAAGAATAGCCTCTATCACCTTGTTACTTGATTCCACCTACCCATTTGTTTGAGGGTGATAAGGCAAAGATTTTATATGTTTGATTTTGTATTGTTCAGTAAGAGATTTGACCAAGTTGGAGGTGAATTGAGTTCCTTGGTCACTTTCTATTTCTTGAGGTACACCGAAATGAGTAAAGATTTCTTCGAAGAGAAATTCTACAACAGATTGTTCATTAGCAGAATATAAAGCTTTAGCTTCCACCCATTTGGTCACATAATCTATGCATACCAAGATGTACTTATTCCTTCGAGACATAGGGTTAATGGGTCCTACAAAATCCAAAGCCCATTTTTCAAAAGGTTCAATTACTACCTGATCTTGGAGGGGCATCTCATCAACTACAATAGGTTTTCTCATCCTTTGGAAATCATCACATCTGGCCACATACTTCTTTGCATCTTTGAAAATAGTTGGCCAATAGTAGTTGGACTCTAAGATCTTGTATGTAGTCCTTTTATCAACAAAATGGCCTCCACATAGACCATCACGATAGGCTTTGAAAATATCATGCATCTCATCCTTCCGAACACACCTTATGATCACCAAATCAGGCCCAGTTTGGTATAAGCAATCATCATGCCACATGTAATTGGCACTTAGTTGGATAATTCTTTGTTTTTCTCGGGAGGAAATATTCTGAGGTAGCTTTCCTATTACAAGATAGTTGGCTACATCTGCATACCAAGGAATGTAAGTAGAAATAGGAAATAGATTCTCATTCGTAAAATCATCATCTACTAGAGTATTATCACCGGTATGAATGAGTCTAGACAGCAAATGAGGAACTAAATTATATTTTCCAGGTCTATCAATAACGATGATATTGAATTCTTCCAGTAATAGTATCCATCTAGTCACTCTAGGATTTGTAACAGGTTTGTTCATTAAAAATCTGATGGTTGAATGGTTGGTATGTAAAAAAACTTCATACCTTGTTATGTAGTGTCTGAACTTGTTAATGGCATGTACTACTGACAAGAATTCTTTTTCAGTGACAGTGTAATTTACTTCAATAGGTGAAAGATTCTTGCTGACAAAGTGTATAGCATATGGAATCTAGCCTTCCCTTTGTCCTAAAACAACCCCGAAATATGTATCTAAGGCATCCATGTAGATATGAAAAGGAAGAGACCAGTTTGGTCCTCTCAAAATAGGGGCACTTGAAAGCTTTGTTTTTAAAATTTCAAAGGGGATTTGACATTGTTCATTCCAACAAAATTCAACCTTTTTTGCTAATAGTTTGAACAGTGGGGAAACTAGATTTGTAAAATTTTGAATGAACCTCCTATAGTAACTAGCATACCCTAAAAGGCTTCTTACTTCTTTCTGTGAGCTAGGGATTTTGATTTGGAAATGATTTCAATCTTGGCAGGGTCTACTCTTATTCCAGTACTAGAGATGTGGTGGCATAAAACGATTCCTTCAGTGAACATCATTCTTTACACCTAATCAGTACTTTCTCCAAATTGTCCAATTCATGTTGGAAATCATCCACATACACTATGAAGTCATTCATGTAGAGTTCTACACAGTCATGGTTCAAATCAGAGAAAATGGCCAAGAAAACCCTTTGAAAGGTAGTAGGGGCATTACACAAACCAAAAGGAAGAACCTTATAGGCATAGGTCCCCCATGGGAAAGTAAATGTGGTTTTGTCCTGGTCTTTTGGTGAAATTTAGATCTGATTGTAACCACTAAACCCATCCAATAAAGAAAAATACCTCTTCATAGACAAAGTGTCCAAGACCTCATCTATGAAAGGCAAGGAAAGTAATCTCTATAGGTAGCCTTGTTCAGTTCTTGAAAGTCCACACAAATCCTCCATTTACCATTTGTCTTAGGAACAATAACTAATGGGGATACCCACTTGCTATCTGATATAGGGTAAATGAAATTGGTATTCAGGACCTTTTGGAGTTCTTCTTTCACTATGTCTTTCAAGGATGGATTCATTCTTCTTTGGGGTTGCCTAACAGGTCTGATTTGGTCATTAGTGTAAATATGTTGCATACAAGTGTCTGGGTGGATCCCTTTCATGTCAGACTAATCTCATGCAAAATCACCAGATTTCCCTTGAATCATTTGAATCAATTTTTGTTGTTGATCTATTTCCAAACTAGCATTGATGTACAAGGATTTTCCAGGGTTGATTTCAACAACTTTGACAACTAATTCTTTTTCTTCATCTACTTGTGAAATGGTGGCTACTGTAGAGGGGGAGGGCTGCCAAATTTCCTGGAATTCATAGATGAATATATGTGTGTATTCAAAAAAATATTGAGGGTATTCAATGCATTATGTATCAACAAAAAATAGGCTTAAGATTTGTTCTCTAGTTTTCTCTTGAACTCCTTTTAATTGTTCGAGTGTCAACAAGGGTTGAGTACAGTCCTCCTCCCCATAGGGATTCTCCAACCAGAGAGGAACTTCAGTGGCTAGTTGGGTAGGGGGAAAGAGGATAATTTTTTGACTTTGGGTGCCATTGGAAATTGTCATCTCTCCAGACCGACAACTAATAAACGCATCAGCAATGGCCAAGCACTACTGGATGTCTTGGTTTGGAGGATTTTTTATGAATCACTGAGAAATCCACAGGGTATTCCCAACATGATAAAGTAACTATTATATCATCTAGAATTCTTGTTGGGCTGATGATTGATTTGTCGGCTAGTTCCAGCAAAGTCTTTGTTGGTCTTAGGTGATTTAGTTGCAGCGTTTTCATGGTGTCAACTAACATAACATTTATTGCTTCCCCTATATAAATAAGTGTGTTTGGCAATGAAACATCATTAATCTCTATGGTTACCACTCATTTTCCTCAATCACTATATTTAGATGGAATTTCTGATATAAATTCTGATAATTCTCCAACCACCTATATAACAGAAGGCTCCTTCCTCTTCCTCCTTGACTTTTTAATGCAAAGATCCCTTACAATATTAGCATCAATCAGTATATCCTTGATGGCCTAAAGTAGGGGAATCTTCACACATGTGTTTCTAAGTTCAGTCTCTAGATTATGTCCTAGACGTTCCTCAGATTTATTCACAAGTAACCTTTTCGGATAAGGAGAGGATTAGTTTTCTGAGGCATTTCTTTTGGGTGAGAAGTGTGAGGAGGAGTTTCCTATTGTACTGGGGTGTTTCTTTATTCATTTAATTGGTTATCCATTTGTTCTTATTCTTGAACTGCTTTATTATCTATTTGTTCTTCTTCTTGAACTGCTTGATTATCTACTTGTTCTTCTTCTTGAATAACCATAGTAGGATTTGGTTTATTCACAACCCTCCCTGATCTTAATTCAATTCCATTAAATGAAGTAGAAGTTATCACATAAGTGGGGAATGTTTGTACTTCAATATTTTGTACATGATGTGTAGGTCTATTATTTGGATTAGGAATGGGTTGTGTAGGAATAGGGGTAGATCGAGCATGGTTTGGGATAGGTACAACTTGCATTTGTTGCTGCAGATTTGGGTTCATAGGTAGTGCAAGTTGTTGCTACAATTGTGGAGGTGGAGGAGGAGAAGGGGGATTAAATCCCTGTAGCAACTGAGAAATATTGGAAGGGTATTGTGGGTAGGTGGTAAAGGTTGCTGGATGAAAGGTAACATTCCCATATGAAGGCCCTCTCCATCCTTGTTTCTAAGGTTATATTTGTGGTTGCTGAGGTGGCCATTGAGGATAAGACATTGGAGGTACCCATTGTTGTTGTGAATATTGTGTGGTAGGGTCTACAAACATATTGGGATTTTGTTGTCTCCTTGTCCTCTTGCGGGGATATGATGTTTCCTGAGGTTCTCCCCCTCCCTTGAAAATGGATTTAAGTCCAAGTAAAGAAGGGAACTCACTGGTAGGGTTATCTTCTATACAGAGGCCACATATTTCGATAACATTAATGGAGCATTCCTTTTCAAGATGACTTTTCCTACACCGAGGACAGAAAATTGCTAAAGTATCATTTTCTTCTTGTTGTTTCCTTTTAATTTTAATGGTACCGAGTTGGGAACTGATGGTGTTTAGGATGTCTGTTTTGAAGTTTTCTAGTAGATTCCCCAATTCAATCCTAGTGAAACCTCCTGGTGTGTGTTTAGTAATTCTATTTGTAGGATCCCTTATGTTGTTCCTGAGTTTATACTTTAAGTTTATAAAGTATACCGTCAAGGCATCCGAAAATATAAAGAGAATTAAAGGGTAAGGATCAATTGTGAAAGGTAAATCAAAGTTGGTTTCTCAACTATCTCTGTCTAGCTTCCCATTGTTCTTGGATGCTGATATCTCTCTCGATAACTGCCCACTGATGTTCTAATTCAACTCGGGTGGTTGTTGTTTACAAGATAGTATTAAATAAGTTCAAAGCAATGCTAGTTTGATCTTGAAGGCCAGGTTCTATGTTAGGCTATCTATTATTTGGGATAGTCATGGGGAGTAAAATTTTATTGAATTATAAAATGTTTAAATATTTTTTTCTTCAGTTTTGAGGGATAAAATAGAGAAGGAATTTTGGAACTCAAAATAATAACACAATAACAGTAGAGGTCGTTTCCTGTACTTGAAACAATTTGAGAATAGTAAAATAATAACAAAAGTAATGCTATTGAAAATATGAGGCTTTCATCATGAAAGAATTTCATATCATAACAGAAGAAGGAGAGAAAAATGAAATTTCTAATGAAGTATACAATATAACCATCCAAATGACCTACAGGTCTTGAAACTGTTGGTAGCAATCACAGAGGAAAAGCTGTAAATGACTAGATAATCAAATAAATTCAAACTACAGTAGAATTTTGAATTACACTATAGCTGATCATTCATTAGAAAGACATAGAAAGAAAGAAAGATGTTGAAAGATATTTAAAACAGAGTAAGGAACACATAGCTTCAAGTGGACAGAATTTGGATTCTCTTCTATATTATGTATATCATTCTAAATCGGAAAATTTCTAATACAATCGGCTCTCTAAAACCAAAATCCCTTTCTCAGTCTTCTGAAATTATATTTATACGTGAAGAACAAACATTTTTCCCGTTGGTGATTAACTAACTTCCGAGAACTAATAGTTACATGAATGAGTAATGTTGAACCGTTTACATTTCTATTTTAACTACTTTATTATTTCAAATGATGAAAATATCTATAACAGTATTTCATGTCTACGTTGATGAACTTCCTTCTTCTGTTTTAAGACAGCGAATACGTTTTCCCAGGAACTGCACCAAAACTCTAGGATCTTATGGAATATCCTTTGCCTCAAATAGGAAGAACTTTCTCTGTAGTTCAGGCATACAGTCTTCGATTATCTTTCTTGTGAACTTAAGAGTTTGTAACTTTAAGTTCGGCATCGCTATCCATTTGTCGATTTGAGTGACATTGATTACCTTTGTTTGTGGGATCTCTACCTGAATTTCTTCCAGATCCTCCTTAAATATTAACTGATGCTTAACAATTTTAATTTCTCCTAACAACCCTGGACAGTTGTTTCTTCCAATGTTCAATGAAGCTTTCTCTAAAAGGTCGAAAATTCCTTAACAGTCATCATTAACCTAAAAGCTATCTGTTTTCCTCGCATAATTTGAGTATTATATCACCTTTAATATGCTCTGAAACAGATAGCTTTTGAGTCTCTCCGACCTCCTCTTTTGTGGAAAGAGCCACTGCCTTTTGAAAAGTTGTTCTGATTGCTTTCACTTCTCTCTCTTTCAGGAGAATTCTCTCCAAAGATTTACTTGTTTCCTGAAAGTAATTCTGAATAAATTCCAGCTTAAGAAACACTCCTTGTTTCTCTTTTTCTCTTTTTGTATGTATTTCCAACACCTAGGCTTGGAAGATTTCAAGCTCTACCACTTGATTTTGAATGGAACTAATCTTATTTTGTAACTGTTTATTCATTTCTTCTTGCTGTAGGACCTGTGCTTGACTGACCTGTATTTTTAGGTTTGCTTCATCTAAGCTTGCTTTCAGTTTTTGAATCTCTTGAATGTCATTGGATCGGGCTCATTCTAGACCCTTGTTTATCTCCTGACTAATACTTCTTTCAGTCTCCTTTAATTTACTTTGTAGCTGAGCTATCATCTGATATTTATGTTGCAACATAGTTCTCAAATTACCCAAAGAATGTAAATTTGTTGATGCGAAGGCTCCCATTGTGCCTTCTATTTCTGTAGCAAATTCCCTTTCTTCAAGATTTTGTCCATCTATGATGATGTTGTGCTTTTTTATCATCCTGTCTTCTCTTGGATTCATTTCCTATTTCAAGATAGCCCTCCTCTTTTTACTAAAAAAGTAATCAGAGGAAGGAATCTCATCCCTAGAAATAGGTTTGATATCATTAACATACAGAGTTCCCTCTTGGGGGTTTCCATAGGTAAACTGCAATGGGGTCAAAGAAGTAATAGGAATTTCGATCTCCATTGATGCTTCTCCTCCTATTTTTTTGGGAAAATCCTCAGGGATCTCTGGGGATGTTTCTAACTCCTTATCTTTCCTTGGCTCTGGTTTATCTGTCTGAGGAACTTCTGTTTCAAACCCTGGGGGACGCCCTTCCTTCTCTAGAGGGAGGGTTGTGGATTCACCCTGCATAATCTTTGGCAAACAACTTCACCTATGACTTTGGAAAGACATGAAACCAGTCTATAAGTCGGGTGATAAGGCATGTACCCTGTTCAATACCTCCTCATTGGTTTTACCCTCTTTGAAAATATAATCATAAACAGACTTTTCATGTTCAAAATCTTTCATATTGCAGTGCATCAAATGTTTGTTCACTAATTGATAAGAGTCATGCTTTTTGTGCTCAATATCTATGATCTAAAAATATGACGAAGACTTGATAAACTTGATTAAATTAATTTGCAAGTAAAATGTTATGTGTTTAATGCAACCGAATCAATTTGCAACACATAATAAAGGATTACTTATGTAGAAATAAGCATAGACAACATCATAAATCATTGAAAATAAGACATAAACACAACAATTTGATAAAGGAGTTCACCCCACTCCGGGCTACATCTCCTGGTCCAGCCTCCAAATGGATCTTTTATATTAAATTTCTCAAAGTGCTTAAAAACAAGTCTTACAGTGCTCAAATCAACAAAATGACTGCTCCAATGGCTCCGTAGCGTGCCAAAACCCCTGTCTAGGATCTGACGACACCTGAAACGGTCGAAAAATGAAGACGATAGCCTCCTATGAAGTCTCCCCTCCTTCTTGCTGTCTCTGGTTCTACAATCTGTACATGAACCTGGAACACACTCCAAGACGCGCGTATAAACCCATCACCGAACGGTTCCGAAAACGGTCCAAACTGTAGGACAGTTAGGGCGCCTCCAGCCCCTAACCGCCTCAGCACTGGGCCACATGGTCATAAGACCAAAGGCTGGGCGCAAATAGGAGTTTAACTGTCCAACCGTTCAAACTTACATTAAAAAAATCGCGCGCCAATGTAAAACATGGGTCGGAGGTTCAAACCACACGCGCAACATAATAATCATATAACAAATACATTGCAATTGCAATGTATTGCAATGCAACATATAATATATACGCGCCAATATATATGCCGATACGATATGGGTCATATGTGTTTGTAATAAAACCAAGGGTCGGGGCGTAAGCCCCGGCCCGCCCCCT
>CBVK0100485145.1:0-18839 GCA_900067695.1 Picea abies
CGCAGCGGAGGATGAAGGATGCAACAGGATGATGAGGGATTGCGCGAAAATAATGGAGGAATAAAATGGGATCAACTGAGCCAAACTTCATCATCACGAGAAAAAAGCCAAATCAACAGTCGAAGAATCAAGTTGCCTATAATTATAGGACCCCAACAGAGGGGCTCCTCGAGCTCTTCCCTCCAAGCTACCTACCCTCATTAATTTACATTGAATGGATATTCAATGGCTTCCTAGTCTGAATCAAATCTAGATATCACCCTATTGTCTGCCATTAAAGGCGACTCTAACTACAACCTGCTCAAAGTCATGACTTTGGCTCTTCCATCCTTACAAACATTAATTTTTTCATTTAATTACAATTTCAACTTAAAATTGAGAGGGTTCGCACCTCTCTTCTCCATTGAATGCACGTTGAGATGTGTTGGCTGGCTAGTGAATGCTGGCCCGGAGTGATGCTCTTGCATCATACTCCACTGCTGCAAAAAATTCATGAGATCCTTCTCATGAGCTTTCCGACATCGTTGTTGAAATCCACCAGGATCCCAAATAGTTCTATAGAGCTGTCCATCCACTCCACTACTTTGTTGTTGTTGTTGCTTCTTCTTCCCTGCTACTATGGAAGGCTCCCTTCTGTTCATCTTCTCTTCACTAAAAAATTCTTGCACTGACCTCAACATCAACCTTCTTATCTCTTCAATTACCTCTTCCAGCTGCTCCAATGGTTGGTTCTCTTTTTGCTTCATGTTGTACCACAACTTCTCTTTATCAATGGGTGGACCATCTTGATCCCCCTTGATAATTTTTCCATCTCTTGTGGCCTTAGCTTTCCACTCTACTAAAATTTTTATCTCTACAGTCTCATCATTGAACTACTTCTCATCTTCCTTCTCTAACAACTTTAACGTCAACTCTCCTCCTGGAATATTTCCATCATCCTCCAGCTGCTCCTTGGGTTGGTATGCTACATCTATATACAACCTGATCTATTGGATGTGTTGACTTTGCACTATCACCCTTCTCTCTAGGGATTCCAACTCTTCAAAAAAATAAAAAAAGTCCATGATGTCTGCTTCTTCCTCTTCTACAAGATTTAGTGTTGCAATCATCTCTTGTTCAGTTTCCTCGCTGAAAATTTCAGGCAATTCAATTGAATGCTCTTCTCCTTCTGTTGGGGAAAACATCAGTGTTTGTTCCTTCTCTTCTTCCTCTATGATAGTCCTTGTTGGCTGTCCTTCTTCTATTGTTGAATCTATAATGCTTTCTCTGGCCTCAACTGGGCTATCTGGTAGGAATATATGAATTCCCCCAATGATTAGAAGGCATTTCTAATCCTTTTCCATCAACTCTCCTTGTTGATATGAACTCTTAGCTGACTTCATATTCTCTTCTCCCTTGCCCACCTGGAAATATAGGATTTCTTCCCTACCCTCCTAACAGTCTATGATATCCTCCAATGATCTCATCTCATTGCCTACCTAAGAACCTAAAAGTTCTTCACTCCTCACATAGCATTCTATGACATCCTCCAATGATCTCATCTCATTGCCCACTTGGCAATCTAAACCTCCATTACTTCCCACCTGGTATCTTCTAAGACCTTCTTCTGATCTCTTCTCCTCGTCATCACTGAGACTCTTCCCATCTTCTGGCTCATAGATGTGAACCACTTCCTCTTCATCTCTGAGGTTTTAAACATGCCTTAGCCATCCTCTCAACAAAATTTGTTGTCCTCTGGCCAAAAATTTCTTAATCAACCATTTTACCTTCTTCTTTATGGGCCATTCATATATCCAATGTGATTTTGCATCCTGCTGCATTTTAAATGCAAGCTTCTCCATCCTCTCTCTTATCGCAGTGAGCTCTTTATTGATCTCAGCCTTTTTTTCCTACTGGTCATCCTTGCCTTGACCACTCCTATGGTCCTCAGTATCCATCTTCATCTTCCTCTATTTTCAGCCCACCTGGATGCTAAACGTCTACTACCTACATGCAAATAGATCTCTACGCACAGAGCATCAACACTCTACTTCAGATCTTGATACCACCTGATGGTATCAAAGTATCTCCTCTTTACGCTGCCTCCATCTACCTGAAGTCTACAGATGGAAAGTGGCTCTGATACCACTTAATAGTATCATACTATATCCTTTCACCATCCTTCTTCTTTCTGTGGTCTGTAAATAGCTAAGATCTAATACCACTTGACGCATACCCCCTACCTTTGCCTCGATAGGGTCCATCAACCTTCTGGTCAAGGATCATTCTTCACTCTATTGAGCTGATGCAGCTCAACGATTCCCTGTTGGAATCTCATGAACAAATCCACAGGTCCTTTATGAAACCCCACCTACATGACTAAGCACCAATTGCAAGCTTCTCTCCATGTTACCACTAGCATGACCACAGGCTTAACCCATAAAGGGGTGCATCACATTTTGTGAATCGAGGGTTCACGATGTAACGAACCCTTGTTCCTCCAACTCTTGAAATCCCAAAATGGGCTAACAAATTCTAGCTCCTCCCTTGGATCCTCCTGTGGTGACCTCAGCTATGACCTGGGGCTCAACCTCTGAGCGCGTTGGGATTTCACATATTAGGGGTTCATGATGCAAGGTTCCTCCCTTTACTTGATATCCGAAATCACGATATTCCTTTGCCTAGATCAATGGTCTTGATCCTTTCCATGATTTGATGATCCTGATCGCATAAGGATTTTGCATATTGAGACTTCAAACAATTGTTTTCTTTGAACTCCCGACTCCCAAAATGCCAAAATTTTAGAGTGCCAATCGATGCCACACTACTTTGGATCTAATGGATGCTATACCTCCTTTTCAAATTTGGAACTTTGAAATTCAGGACTATGGGATGGTTCTCTCCTTCAAACCTTCAATTCCCAATTTTCCTGATGCTTTAGATCGATGGCCATAGTCTGTCTCGATCGAATGACCCAGATTCTTTCGTAGTTTTGGGACTCGCAAGTTCTTGTAACTCCACCCTTTGACATCCATGAGTCATGATTCAGTGAAATGTTTATCTCCCTTGATCGACTACCACCTATCCATGATGATGGATGTTCCCAATGATTTCACGACTTCACGACTCTACAAAGTCCGCTTCCCTGGCTGCCTTTCTAATGGTTAAGGTGAATTCACCTTACCTCTAGATGAATGAATATTGATACACATGCACAGATCCCACAGTTTGGGTCTGATATCCTTCTGTGTGTGTTCTTTTTTGTCTATATGTGGGTTCTAACAGTCCATATTTTCCCCCCTTTGCGATCCAATGACAACTGTACTCCTCCTCCTGAGATTTTTCTTTCTTCCTAGACTTGGAACATTTGAAATGTTTGAAGGTATCGGCCTTCAATCCTTTTGTGAACCCTGGTGACTTTGGGTCTCACTATGATTTATCTCCTAAGCTTTGTCAATGGAGCTTGACCTCGGCCTACACACACTTGCACTCTATGTGCGGCTTCACATTACTCCTCTTGAGATTTTGGACTTTAAATAAGTCCACTCTTGCACAATCCTTGTGCTATCTCTTCTGAGCTTTCAGTTGGCTTAGTCTCTAAGGGACTTGGCCCTTATGCATCTTTCAATACTTCATCTGAGTGTTGGCCTGGTGAATTCCTTTCATAGGTCTTGCTCTAGATTATTCAACAACTCTCTTCATTTCCCTCCTTGAAAGGATATAAGTGCCCCCCTGGAAACTTCTACTCAAACATGCCTGGTTGATCCTACATTGTATTCAATAAATCTGTGAGTGTCTTCCCCTGCACACTTCCCTTATCTATGAGCTTGAAACAAAGTTCTTCTCATGCACTCTTTGCACTCGCTCGATGCCCACCTGGCAGATCTCTACAGAACCTTTAGCAGTTCTGCTTCTTTCCTATGTTCCCTCCTCTGCAGAGTCTCACCTCCAAGGTATTCAACAACCTTGAGGCTTCTCCCTTGAGATTATGATTCCTCTGGTGTTCCCTTCTCGCACGTCTTTGCCTGAATTCCCTAGAACTCATATGTGCACATTACAATGGATCGTAGATTCCTCAACACTCTGTCATGCAACCCCTTGCATGAAGCCACAAAGGACCCAGACTGAAATCAAAGAACTCCAAACAAATAGGAAAATCTATCTATCTCCTGAAAATGAAAAACCTAACATACATCTACATCATAAATGAACACACACATAACATTCATCAATGATACACATAAACACACAAAGAATCTCATGCAGGAAAAAATTCTCTTTTCTCATTAACATGAATGTTTGATTACATGTGCAAGGCTCGAGCTGCTATAGGGTCCCGACTCTCTCCTCTCTTCTCTCTTCTCTTATAATCTTATATGTTCTAGCACTTCAAAACAGAAAACAAAAGTCTTTTACAAAGAGGGGCTCCTCGAGCTCTTCCCTCCAAGCTACCTACCCTCATTTGTTTACATTGAATTGATATTCAATGGTTGTCTAGTCTGAATCAGATCTAGATCCCAGTATACTGTCAACCATTAAAGGTAAATATAACTATAGCCTGCTCAAAGGCATGGCTTTGGCTCTTCCAGCCTTACAAACATTAATTTTTTCATTTAATTACAATTTCAACTTTAAAATTGAGAGGGTTGGCGCCTCTCTTCTCCATTGAAAGCGCACTAATATGTGTTGGCTAGCTGGTGCATGCTGGCGCGGAGTGATGATCCTGCATCACTTTTTTTCAACGTGTTAAGAGAGCATACCCTTGTCCTACAAGTTATAATTTGAAGCTACCAATAATGTCGTAGTGTATGAGGCTCTTGTTTTGGGTTTAAGGGCTGCAAAGGACATGGGGATTGAAGAGCTAGTAGTATTTGGGGATGCATAACTAATTGTTCATGAGATAAAAAATATTTATCAAGCCAAGCACCCTAGTCTTAAGACTTACATAAATGAGGTGTGGGACCTAATTGAAAATTTCTTCTTAGCTTTAAAAATTTCATTTATTCCAAGAGAGGAGAATACCATGACTGATTCTTTGGCTGCCTCAACAAGCCATTTCAGAGTCCCACTGGAACCTAAACTCAGATATGATGTTGATGCGAAATATATACCCTTTGTACTTGACAATGTCAAGCATTGGAAGGTGTTTGAATATGATCTCGAGATCATAAAATTTCTTGAATCCATTGATGATTTCTCTGCATTAAATATTGATCAAGATCATGATTCTGAAAGTGACCCTCATGTTGGTGTGTTTCTAAATAAAATTGCTAATCACCATATTGTTCAGCTGCCTAGAAACCATATTCCAAAGGGAATAGTTCCTTTAGAAGAGTTATTTTATGGGAATGATGTGGCAGTAAAGTTTAAAGGATCAATTGATGATGCTAATGTATCTGAGTGTAATATTGGTATAGAGAAGGACCCAAAAATTTTCAAATTGTCAAGCAGCCTGTCAAGAGAACAAAGAGTTGAATATGTTGAGCTATTAAAATAATTTGTTGATGTGTTTACCTAGACATATGAATACCTCAGAACATACGACACAAGTATCTTCGAGCATAAGATCCCACTGAAGGAGGAAGACAAACCATTTAGGCTGAAATTGAGACAAATAAATCCTATGCTACTACCTATAATGGAGAAAGAGGTAAGAAAAAATTTGGATGCCTAGATTATCGTTCCTTTGATATTTTTTGATTGGGTGGCCAACTTGGTCCTAGTGAGAAAGAATAATGGAGAAATCAGACTTTGTGTTGATTTCCGAAATAGGAACAAAAGACCTAAGAAAGATCATTACCCCTTGCCCAAGATGGAGAACATATTACAAAGGGTAATAGGTGCATCTAGGATGTCCATGATTGATGGATTTTCTGGATACAGTTAGATCTCTGTCTTGCCTAAAGATAGAGAGAAGACAAACTTCACCACTCCCTGGGGTACATTCATGTATGCCAAGATGCCTTTTGGTCTGATGAACGTAGGGGAAACCTTTCATTGAGCCATGGACATAGATTTTATTGGAGAAAAGGACAATTTTGTAGTCATCTATTTGGATGACATAACAATGTTCTCACAATCTGATAAAGAACATTATGGTCATTTGAAAAGGGTATTCTTAAAATGAAGAAAATGTGGTCTCTCTTTGAATCCCAAAAAGTCATTGTTTTCCATGAAAGATGGGAAACTGTTGGGGCACGTTGTATCATCTGAGTTGTTTGATGAAGGTTCTCAAGTCAACCCTCCATTGGAGGGATGCACTTGGTACAAGGACATTATATTTTTCCTATAGAAGTTACAGCCTCCTGATGGTATGGAAAAGAACAAGTTGAGAGATTTGAAGCTCAAAGCAATTAAATATTGTCTTATTGATCAAGTTCTATATTGGAAAGACCCTTTAGGAGTGCTTTTGAGATGTCTAGACCCACAGGAAGCCCAAAAGATTATGTATGATTTTCATGATAGTTTATGTGGGTGGCATCACTTCTGGAGAACCACAGCCTACAATATTCTCAGGGTTGGGTATTTTTGGCCTAGTCTCTTCATTAATGTCTGTGCAAAGATCACATCTTGAGTTAAGTGTCAGAAATTATCTGGAAAGCAACAAGTCAAGTCTTTGCCACTAAAGCCCATGGTAGCGTTAGGTCCCTTTCAGCAGTGGGGCCTCGATTTTATTGGGGAAATCCATCCTTCTTCAAGTGGTCAACATAGATGGATCTTGACTACCACAAACTACTTTACTAAATGGATAGAGACCATCCCCACAAGAAATTCTTCCCACATGGTCATCATTGGTTTTATTTAGGATATTATAGCAAGATTTGGTTGTCCAAACATAATTTTCATTGATAATGCTTCATCTTTTAAGGGTGAACCATTGATTAAGTTCTGTGAACATTTGGAATCACATTGCTTCACTCTACTCATTACTACCCCCAAGGTAATGGACTGGCAGAGTCCTCTAACAAGATCCTTATTAAGATAATCAAGATATTGTTAGAGGACAACAAGAAATCATGGGATTCAAAGATTAAATTTTCATTATGGGAGGATAGAGTGATAAAAAAGAGATCTCTTGGTGTCTCTCCTTTCCATCTTGTGTATGGAATTGAGGTCATTTTTCCTTCTCATCTTGCCTTTCCTGTGGAAAAAATTTTCGAAGATTACCAAGGAGAACCAGATGATATGATTAGAAGAATACAATAGCTGGTACATGTGCAGCAGACTAGGGAGCAAGTACTGGACAAAGCACCTCACCATGAATAGAAGATTAAGAGAGATTTTGAAAAAAAGGTCCACAAAGAGGATTTCCAACTAGGATATCTAGTACTTAAATGGGATGCACCTAGGCAAGATAAAGGCAAGAACAATAAATTTGAGGCCTTATGGATTGGCCCCTTCAAAATTTATGAAGTTTTTTCAAATAACACTTACAAGTTGCAGGATTTGGAGGATGCTGAAGTTTTTAGTAGCCCTGTAAATGGGAATTTTCTGAAAATGTTTGTTACTTAAATCCATGAGAGGTTTCCCATGTCATTGTAAATATAATTTTTCTTTGTTTTTATTTTTATAAAGACTCCATATCCCAATAGATAAGGCATTGAAACTACATGCTCTTGGCAGCTCACAGGGAGCATGCCATCCACTCTGGAGCTAACTTTATCACATGAACTTGTCAGAGTCCTGTGATTTGGTGGCTTATAGATGAGTCTATGCCCATGCCATGTTTTCTCTCCTTCACAAGCCATGTCCTTAAATTTTTCCCTTCAGCCGAAAAAGTCAATTTGTTTGCCCATTTTGTTTGGGCACTCATATCCTTTACCTCTGTCACCGATCCTTCTATCTTCCCAAACCCTTAGCCATTCGTCTAAGTTTTTATTTACATAGGCCGCAACCATGAGCACAAAGTGTAATACTTAGAGCGGTATAATATGGAATCAAATCAAGAAAGTGAGCAAGTTAACTTTTCAATGGAGGAGATTCCATTCAAAGTTCAGATTTGCGAACCTTAGGCGATCGAGATCATAAAGTTTCGTGAAGTTTAACGTCATATAGAGATCCGAAGTCATGAGATCAATTATAGCCATTGGTGTTGGGAAGGGTATGAGGCAAAAGATAAGCATTTCCCAGTTTTGCGAAGTGAAAAATTCAAAGGGCCGAGTCGTGAGGACTCACAAAGTGAGAAATTCTGAATTGATCTGGACTGCTCAATTCATAGGGATACATGGCAAAAGATCAACATTTCTCAGTTTCACAAAGTGGAAAATTCAAAGGGTTGAGTCGTGAGGACTCATGAAGTGCAAACTCATGAATTTATCTGGATCGTTCAATTCATAGGGATACATGGCAAAAGATCAACATTTCATAGTTTCACGAAGTGGAAAATTCAAACAGACAAGTCGTGAGGAATCACGAAGTGAAAACTAATGAATTGATCTGGACCATTCAATTCATAGGGACACGTGGCACAGGATTAGCGATTTTGCAGTTTCGCGAATCAGAGATTTTGGTATGGAGCATGGTGCTAGTTTGAGAAACGTGAAATTATGAAGCATCTAGGAGTTAGGCCCTAGGTCATAGTCGAGTTCACATTGTTCAATGTTAAATAAGGGAGATGGCACTCAGTAGGATATAGTTCACGAGTTTGGGAATCAAGAGAGTCAGAAGTGGCTCACATCGAAGCACCCAAGACGTGAAATTGCAATGTGCCTTTTGGGTAATCTCTTGGTCATATCTAGGGGTCATATCAATGAAGGATGGGTCCACAAAAGAGATTAGCACCTAAAAAGTTCGTATTGGTCACAGGGGAAGATTTGTAAAGCCTCGAGGCATTAGGATTGACTTGGAGAAGTCATGGGAACTACCTGGAAACATTCATTGGTGTTAGGCCTCTTCGTGATCCCAATGAAGGAAGTTATTGAAGATATGGGCAGTAGTTGAGACCTCATCTCACACCATAAATGGAAAGTGTTGCAGAGATAAGCCATAAAGGCAGACTATCAATCTGAAGCTTCTTGATGGATGGTTTTTCCAGTAAAATGCATAGGTGCACCTATCTCGCATATGACATGAGAAGGCCTGCACAGCCTGACAGAGAGAGCACCGACTGGAAACTTTGAATGCAGGGTCCGATCAAGCTCCTAGTAGTTGCAACATTTTTTAGTAAATATAGGTATTTTTGATATTTTGTTAAGGTCGAATGGTTGAGCTAGGCTCTCTACTATTGTAATATTTTTATGAATAACACTGGTTCTCTAGTTATTCATTTATTTTTGAGAGATCTTGGTTAACCTAAGTCATCTTTCTTGCTCCATCTTATTTTCCTCTGATACTGAGAGATTTCATGAATGATTGATTCACATGGATTGTTGTGATTGTATTATGATAAATGTTTTATTATAATGTTATAATTTATTTCAGTTTTTTTGAGATTTGAATTCAAGAGGATCTTGTGTTTAAGTTTTCCCTCCTTAGGCTGCCAAAAGACTTGATGTCCACAAAATACCTCTACACTCTCCTCACCAAATTCCTCCCTCTATTCACCCTTACTCTGACTTACTGACTGAAGTTGATTTCAAACCTCAATTTTCTTATGCATGCTATTCCAGTTTTCCGAGTTAGAACATTATTATCATTGATTCCTCTCCATTCGATCACCTAAAACTCATTTACATTTACTATATAAACTGATGGGTGTTGGGATTTCCTTGCATACAATATGAAGGCAACTTCTAGTGCTAACAAATTGATTAAATGATATCTCATAAGAAAACATACATATCCATAGATCAAACATATGGACATAGTATGCTATGTCATTTTTCATCTTGATATAGATCTGTGAATGGAGGATTAAGGTGTCTGATATTTACATTTGGTTTTGTTGGATTAGTTTATGTGTGGTTTGATTTCATTTTTTCTTTATGAATTTTTTTCTCTTAATATTTCCTTGATTTAGTTTTTAATAACTTTTCCATTCACTACAAGAACTCATTGAAGGACAAAAATTTTAGTGAGCTACTCATGAAAGATTGCATGAACATCCATGGATGAAAGATTCTGATCCAAAGCCTTTATAGCATTAAGTTGTTTCTATATCCTAGTGATAGGTCACATGGTTATTTTTCATTTGATTTCATTCATTATGTTCAGAAGTGTTTTTTTTCAACATTAGTTGTTAGCGTAGGCTAGAATAGGCTATGATCTTGCATTTCCTATGCTTGAATATCAAAGTCTACAAACTCTTGGATTGATGCTTCAATGTCAAGGACTTATGCCTATAAATAACCCAACACTTTTTGGTGTTATTTCCGAGGAGATACTAAATGGATTAGAGAACTTATAATTTTTTGTTTTTACACATAATTCTATTTCACCAACATTTAATACTTAGAGGAGGAGAAATGGTAAGACATAAAGGCTCCCTCACTTTAAGATTTCTAAAAGGGTTTTATACCACCAAAATCACTTTAGTGGGTTTTTCCGACCCCTCGTCATGTTGGTTCAATGTGTCTTATTTTATTTTGGTGCATGGAAAGTAAAGAGATAAATCGCGTGAACAAATAATTTGGTGAAATCGGGGTCTCATTATCATGAGGATTTCAAATACATGATAGATTCTCATATTGCTTAAGTTTTATTTGAGTAGTGTGATTTAATTTCCATTGATTTCATTTATTTCCCTATTTTTAAGGTTTTGTAATATCCCCATGCACTGATACATGTTACGATATAGAGGTTATGAACCAACGAAAAAAATTCAAGAATTTTCAAGAATGTGAAGAAGGATGTTACTCCCAAAAATATCTCAAATCCTATTAGAAGTTGGAAAAATCTATGTGTTTCAGGCGGAGCAAATCTTGAAAACATTCAAGAGAATATATACATCCTAGGAAGTGATCGAAGAGAAACAATTCCATGAGAAACATAAAATATAATACCTAGGAGAGATCAAATAGCCATTGAAAACATTTGATGGAGAGAATAAATTAGAACTTGAGATCAAGGAATTTCTAGCATGTTTATCATCAAATCCCTGATGCACTCAAGAGATAAATCAATGAGGAGATATGTATGGAGTGACAAAGGAGGGCATGCAGATAGTTTCTAAGTAACAAGAGAACCAATGAGACAAATATCCCATCAAAACTTGGTTCTAACCAATCGTGAGTAAAAACTACCACTCCATCCTTCAACCTCTCTTGGCACCATATCAATCAATGTAATGGGTCCCTCATGTTCTGGTATTTATCAAATTATATTTTCCAAACTTGAATATGAGTACATTGGTAATCATATTACGCACATGGCTACATTGAAAATACTCTTATACTTGAGGAAATGTTTTTTCTTTTTTCCAGTAGATTAATAAAGTGTAATAAACAAATAAATAGAATAGTAAAGAGAAAAATAATTTCAGTTGTCAAAACCAATTTAGTGGCACAATTAAACATGAGTTTTTCTTGAAAACTAGGCAACTAGCAAGAAATACTCACAATAGAATTATGCAATTAGTTGTTGGTTCTACCTTGTATTCTTCAAATTATTATATTTCTTCTCATGTTATATGATGGGGGACTTATTAAGGCCCTCATTCTAGCAAACCTTGTCCAATCGATATCAACACATTATGTGGGACCAAGGTTAGATATTTTTTTAGTACCTTGGGACTTTCATACATCAATGGCAAGCCTCCTCCATGTAAAAAATGGGAATTCACCAAGCTCTCTTGATGGATAGATATTGTAGGGGACTCGACTTCAATGCATTTATTCATACCTATAAATATGTACTAGGACACCTTAACACTCATTTATATTGTTGGTGAGTTGTCTTGCATTGGTTAATGACACCTAATAATGGTCAGTAATCCAACAAATTCTATCTATGTTTGACTTCAATAAAATTTATTCACATAGATATAATTGTTCTAAGATGTGGGTTTATGGTGAAGACTATTTGGTTCATTATTATAATAGTGGTTTGTATTTTTCATCAATGTGAAAATAAAAATGGGATGTCATACTTGTTGCAATATCTTTCCCTATGGAAAAATCAGTCTCTAGCATTAGTCTCCAATTTTTTGTTACTATTTGTAACTTGTATTTTACCAATAAGTTCATAATTCTCAAGAATTTACATAGTTTGTAGGTTTTCAAGCATATCAGGCATTAAACTACTCAACATCCAGGTGTTCCAGAAGCCCACTATAAGTTCAAACAAATTTCACACAGATTTTATTATTCCTTGAGGTTCCAAACATTCACATCATATATCTCTTCAATAAGTAGCCTTCAGAACTTTGGGACATGGTCATTTTTGCAGTGGTCTCCAAATATCCATTATTCCCACACATATCTCAGAGCTAAATCATAGGTGCAAGTATGAATGAATAAAAAAAATTGAGGTCAGAATATAATTTTGGAATATTTCTAATTTGTTAAGGATAAAGGAAACATATTAATAAACACAAGTACTCTTATCTTGTTCTTTCATATCTTATGTTTTATCCTATTCCTATACTTATAACTATTTCCTACCTCATCATCTACCATCTTGTATCCTTTTACAATTCCAATTCAAGCCTATTTATCATACTACATCCATGCATCATTTACCTTATTGCCACAAACACATTTCTACTCATTACCCATTACTATTTCATTATTAACCATTAAAACCATGACTCAATCCTTAAATCCATTTAGTGCATTGGATCTATCTATCCATATGACCGATGTGATCACCATTTTTAATCATCATTTTGAATCATTGTAAAGGATTCAAAATAAGTTACATAACCTGTCGTATTCAAATCCATTCAACATTATAATTGTTGTATCCTTCATTTCAAACCTGCCAATTGATAAATGTGAAGTGTGAATATTGGGATTTCATATCTCTATTGACTGCCTGTGTGAGAAAAGATGGTGTATTAAAGACATGAGCCCATTTCAAGACCTTTTCCTTATATATTAAAGCCTCCAAGCTAAAAGGAAACCTTTCCATCTTCAATAGGTGTACCTATGATTGAGTATCGTATCCTTTTTGCAAATAATAATGGAAATGTTGGAAAAATATACGTACTATTGAAATATTTTTGTTGTGTCTTATGTATTAGGTTTTCAATAACAATATATTTCAGATCCCCATTTTGGTTCCTATTTGCAACCTCAATATTCCCCTATTATTCTGTACAAAAGATAAATATAATGAACTTGACATGAAAACATATTGAGGATGAAATAAATAATAGAATGCGCTAGAAGTACATTTCCTTATAGGAGGCTCAAGCATTTTCTGATGTTCCCAATTCAGTGTTGTCTACAATTACTAGAAAAGGCTCTAACATGGGCCTCAGACCTCAAGGTACTATGAAAAATTTCCAACAACTTGAAAAATCTTATGGAATTCTTTAAAGTGGAACAACTACTGTAGAAAAATATTGTGCTAGTCCTATTCCAGGGATGATAGGGACATTGAATATTAATTACTCAAAGCTTCCTCTGCAAAGTGGAAACATTTCAAGGTATAATAATCATTTTTTATGTGGCAATAGATAAAGTTACTACTCTTCTAATTCTTATTGCAAAAATATCTTATTTTGGGGATTCTTTCTTCTTAATTCGGTTATAATATTTATATCACAAAAAGTGAATTGAAATATGTAAGACTAATGGGTTTTGTCCAAATTTTAAAGCAACCAATGCTATGAAATATCACAACAATTGTACAAAATTAGGAATAAGGGATTATAAGCCATCTATATTTGCATACAACATAGTTTTGTGGAATATCTTTAGATTAAGAAGTTGGGATCTTGGCAAATGTATTTTTAATAAGATTCAAGGGAGACATGTTTTGTTGGAAAATTTCACGTATTCCACTTTGATCAATATTAGTGTAGTGATATTCAACCTAGTAAAAATTTTCTTCTATATACACTCACATCCTAGTAATGGGTAATCATTATGTGCCAATTGGTGTTATGGCATTGATAGATGAAGTAACTTTAGAATTTTCATCATTCACAAGTCTTACGACTAGTGCTACCATAAATGAGTTTCTAGATCGAATCCTACTATCTCTGATTTAGTAAAAATGGATTCAATGTTGTTAGGATTGATGGATCATTGGTTTCTTTCTTATCAAGGATTTTGGAAACATCAATGGAGTCTCTCTTCTTCCCCAATGAGTGTGATGTGCGTAAGTTGGTCACACAGGGCTCTCACCTAAGAATAAATTTATTCATGTTGACCATCTCGATATATCATCATCAAGAGAAATTCCACAAGCCAATAATAATGGTTCTCTCGAGTTTAGTCAGTTATTTCCTATTATTTTGGATTATGAGAACTATATCATCCATTAAACCTACCTTGGTATCATTGAAATCCATCTTCCAACAACTAAATTTTTTCCATATGATTAAAGCTTGCTTGGTAGGGTCATAACGAAGTGCATTAGAGGTTGGGTTTTACTGGTTTCACTCAAACTACTTTCCAAGGAATAAGAAATATTTCAATGTAATTAAGGTGAAAATGGGCAGGAGAGGAATCTCATTGATACATATTCTCAATCAAAGTGTGTGTATCACTAGTTGTTCAACACATGGTGGTAGCCACAAATGATAGGCATATAAATGTGTCTGATTTCGGTAACATGTCATAACTTGAACAATGGCGAGAATAATTTTTGAAGTATCAAATTAGATGTGTCCATTTCTATCTCAATAGAATAGGAGTTGGTGGTTGGTAACAACAAGAAGAGGTTATACTAGTATTCAAAATTGTAGCCTTATAATTTAATAGATATGGTCATTTGAGGATGATGATACATTGCATAAGATAAATTCTATTTTAATGAAGACAAAGTGAAACCAAAGCCCAAAATCTTATGATGCACCTCCATGAGGCCCCTATACATTATATATTTTGTTTTCGATTTTTCTTTCTAGTACAACAGTCCTTGTTTTTTTTATGTGCTTGATTGTTATAGTTGTTGCTATGTTGGTTATAGAAGATACAAGAATCCTGTTGATTATTTGGGTTGGTTGTCATTGATGTCAACCCTTGAAGAATGTTCGATAGTGAATTCTTGTAGCACAAAGGTTTGGGTAATGGACCCAAGTTTGTTTGATGTATAATGGTATGAGTTTTGATATATTTGAAGGTAAGACTATTATATATGGATAGTGCATGTCATGCCATTTCCCGTGGTATGTGCAACGTCAAATAACTCCTCACGGATAGTGATTTATGGCCATGTGAAGTTGGAGAACCCTCATGAGTCATCTAGAAGCCCCAAGTGGTTGCAAAGAAGAAATTATTTAAATAATAAAGTGAAGTGATGAGTTCACTATAAGTCAAAGTGGATAAAAAAAAATTATTTAAATAATAAAGTTAATGGAGAAATTACTAAGTGGACAAGTGGTTAGAAGTGGGTTAGCCCTAAAATAAGGAAGGTGGTTTAAGATGGTTAGAAGGTAACCCCTTGAGGAAGCTACATAAAAGTATAAGAAATTATTTAAATAATAAAGTGAAGTTATGAGTGTACTATAAGTCAAAGTGGATACAAAATAAATTATTTAAATAATAAATTTAATTGAGAAATTACTAAGTGGACAAGTGGTTAGAAGTGGATTAGCCCTCAAATAAGGAAAGTAGTTTAAGATGGTTAGAAGGTAACCCCTTGAGGAAGCTACATAAAAGTATAAATAAGAGGAAAGGGTCTCTCATTTTAATCACACTTGAGAATATTGAATATATGTAAGTGACTAAGGTAACCAAAGGATATCTAAGGTGAATTTTAGAGGGAAGGTGAAGTAAAGAAGGATGAAATTCAAGGGAGGATAAATTCTTTTGATGATGCTTTCTAAGGTATGTTATTTACAGGTCATCTCACCATTTTCGCAATAATTGTTTTTTCTAGAATGATTCTGACCCTGAAATATGGAGGTCATTGAGAAAACATATCCAAGTAGATGTGATCAAAATTTCAGCTTGTGCGTCATTGTATTTTTGGAGTTATGCTCCATAGAAAATAGGGTTTGTGGTTAGTCCTGAAACTAGTCTAAAACATGTGTTTCAGGTAAAAACGTCATAACTTCTTCATAACATATCCAAATTAAGTAATACCAAATGTATTTCTTAGAGTATAGTTTGTATTATGTTGTGTACCATGTTCAAATATATATAGAAAATATTCATTTTGGGGCATTCTCTACAAGTTCGATATCTAGAATAAGCCAGAATTCAACAAGGTATGCCATTTTTTCTATAACTCCTTTTCTGAGAGGTTCCAAATGAAATTTGGAGGAACTTCATAAAAGAAACTAATGAACATTGTGTACCATTTTCAAATCTTTATTCATTACATATACATATTTATGATTATTGCAAGTTAGGGTTGTTTACTAATCCAAAAGTAGTCATGTGAGACTAAAGTAAAGTTTGATTAAAATGATAGTCTCTTGTTGTTAAAGTTAAGGAAGGTTTGCAGTTATGTGATCATATACACCATGTATGTTATAGAGTTACAAATCAGATTTGGATGATGAAATTGATGAGGTATTTTGGTTGTGGTACATGTTGGGTACATGGTTGAGACAAGTAGTTGATGAGTTCACACATACATGAGGTGTATAGTTTATGATGTTGGTACATCTTGATGAGTCATAGTTGATGAGTAGTTGATGCATGATTGGTACATACTTGGTACATGGTTGGAGGCACTTGTTAATATTATTATTGACACATGGTTTATGGATTATGTAGCATACTTGTCTTGTTATATTATTAGAAAAACTTATTGATCTTGCTGATGATTATGAGTTGTTGTGTTATTCTTGGTTGATGCACATCTTGGTGATTGATCTTGGTGAGTAGATATGATTTGGTTGATAAGATTGATGAGACAGGTTGTTGTGATAGGTTGTTTAGATAGGTTATTGTGACAGGTTATTTGTACAGGTTTGATGCATGGTTGATGCATTTGTTTATGGTATAGATTGAGGTACAGGTTGATGTATGGTACATGTTGGCACATGTTATTGGTATAGGGTTTTACAATTTGTTTGGTTCAGGTTGATTGGTACATGTTTACAACAATATATCTCACAATGATAGTGTGATAGTGGTTCCATCATTCTACTTATATGACAGAGGGGTTGGACGGGGAAAGGATAAGTGGTTTTATCCACCTTTTGGTTGTAGTCGGAGAACATAGGGGGTTTTAGCCTCCATATGGTTGTAGCCAGAGAATTGGGGAGTTGGAGCTTCCCTCAGGTTTTAGTCTGAAAAACTAGGGGGTTGGATCCTCCTTCCAGTTGTAGCTAGAAAACAAAGGAAGTTTGTTCTGCCAATGAATTTAATTCTTAAAGACATATAAGAAAAAGCGTTATGTGGTTTTCTCCTGCTTTGGGTTTCCATGTAAAAACACTAGTGTACTGTGTATGTGTATGATTTCTCATTTTTTCATTGTTTATTTACTCTACAACTATTGGATGATAATGCTACATTGATATAACACTTTCATTTTGTGGCTAAAAAGGATTGAATTTCTCTATTACAGATTCACCCCTCCCTCTCGTTAATCCAACAATTGGTATCAGAGAAGGTTCCCTTAGGAAACAATTTAACCACTGGAAGGAGATCATGAATTATTTTGAGAATGGAGTACCATTGTTCAATGGTCAAAATGGTTTAAAGTATGATATGTGGAGTGGAAGGAAAAAATATTTTCTACGAGAACATGGTTATTATATTTGGCTATCAGTCGTTGCATGATATGATAGTTCAAAAAGGGAAAAGACTACAACCAAGAAGGAATTGAAGAAGAATAACAAATAGAAGTGGATTTCATCTGGGAAGGATTACCTAATACAGTAAGAGAAAAGGTTGGTAAATATTCATCAGCCAAATAACTTTTTGACAAGTTGCATGATATATATTCTTCACCCATCACATATTCAAAAAATGCCAAAGAAGATGCATGTATAGATCAAGAAGAAATATGTTTACCATGTCAAACAGATTCATAATATGAAGAGTACATAATCAATAGAGGTGTGTTGCTTTTCTTTATTTGTGAAAAACACATACATCTTGAAATAGAATGCCATGAGACAAAAATTCTAATTGAAAAGGAAGACAATTATGAAGAAGAATTGACTAATGCTTTAGATGAAATAAGAAAAGAAAGAGAAGAAAAAAAGTCAATCAAGAAGGAATTGATGAAAGAAAAGGAAAGTGCTCACATTTTTTAAGAATCCCAACAGGGCATCAAGAATTTAAGAACTCGTCTAGAAGGAGACATAAAGATCAAAGAAAATATTAAAGATCAAAAAACAATTTTGGAAGCCAAAATAACAACATAGAAGGAAGAAGTAGAAATGAGGGAAAAGATATTGAGAGATCATCTTAAGGAAATAACTAATGATCTAAACCATATTGAGGCAAAGTTTGGTCAAGAAGACAAAGGACTTGAATAAGAGATAATCACATTAAAGATCCATCTTGAAGAAGAGAAAAGAAAAAAAGAAGTCATGAAGTCTCAGATAATGAAGAAAGAAGAATAGGTTTTGAAGCTTGAAGAAGAAGTTGTCACATTGAGAAGTAAAATCATCAAGATCAAAAAGAACGTTGAAGAGATAGATACATCCACATGAGTTATAGAGAATGAAGAGAAGCACTCTAGGTTGCTAGAAAAGAAGAATGAAGAAAATAGAAAGAGTTATGTAGAAGTACTCAAAGGAAGGATTCATGGTCAACCAAATGTAACATCCCGCTCTGGTGCACTGACAAAACTTATTCTTTGAGGACACTTGCTCGCAAGTGATCAGGATTTTTATGATGATGAAC
>CBVK0100485146.1:0-18836 GCA_900067695.1 Picea abies
AAATGGCCCCGGAAGTGAAAGCCTGCTAAAAATAGTAAATTGCCAAAATGGTCAGAAAACTGTTTTGAGCCATTTGGAAAAGGTGGGTGGCCCCCGATATCCACCTCGATCACTAGGTGGCACTCTTCAAATGGATCTCTCCTATGTTACTATCCCTATTTTCAGAGGGGTGAACAGAAGGCTATACAGGGAATCCTAGTTGGCATATGTAATCAGTGACGAGAAAAATCCATCCAATCATCCTATCTATTTGGTTGAAATAGGTATGGGATCTTGTATTTTGCAAATTGATGATTCACTGCCTCATACATTGCTGCTCAGAAAACCCACAGATCAGATTGTAGTTCAGCCCACAGAAACAATAGAAGAAGAACTTTGGACCATGTTGTTTGACGGTGCTTTCACTAAGGAGTCATCTGGAGCATGAGTGGTATTCATTTCTCCTTCTAAGAAAACTTCTCATTTGTCCTTTAAACTCGATTTTAAAGTGACTAATAATATTGCTGAGTATGAGGCACTACTTTTGGGGCTAAATGCAGCCAAAGAAAGAAGCATTAAAAAATTGTAGGTGTTTGGAGATGCAGATTTGATTATTTAACAGGTGAATAAGTCCTTCCAAGCAAAGCATGTCAGGCTAAAGGCATACAAAGATGAGGTGTTGAAGGCAATTCATGATTTTGTAGATTTTAAAATTACATATGTACTTAGAGCGATGAATGAATTGGCTGATTCATTGGCTGTTTCCGCTTGTGGATTCATACCCACTCTGCCTCATAAATTAACTTATGAAATTCAAGTTAAATATAGGCCCTCTCTTCCTGATAATGTAAAATCTTGGAAGGTTTTTGAAGATGATGCTGAACTCACTAGATTCCTTGCAGTGATAGATGAGTTTTCATATCTGCAGATTGATCAAGAGAACGAACATGACAATGAAATTGAAGAGCCAAAGTTTAAAAGAAAAATCGCAGCACATGAAATAGTTCAGCTGTTTACCAACAAAATTCCTAAAGGTTTGGTCCCGTTGGAAAGGTTGTTCGATAACAACGATGTGGCTGTCAAATTGCAAAGAAGGGAAGAAGACTCAGAAGTTTTGCAGTATAATGTGGCTAGTGAGAAAGATCTTAAATATGTCAACTTAGCCTCACATTTGACTGAAAAACAAAGGGCTGATTATGGAGAACTGCTAAAAGAGTTTGCAGACATCTTCGCTTGGCAGTATGATGACTTAAAGACTTTTGACATAGAGGTGATTCAGCATAAGATTCCCTTGAATAAAGACACCAAACCATTTAGACAGAAGCTTAGATATTTCAACCCTTTGTTGCTACCTACAATGGAAAGGGAAATTAAAAAAATGTTGGATGCCTGCATCATCATTCCCCTTAGGTATTCAGAATGGATTGCAAATCTTGTACCGGTCAGGAAGAAGAATGGGGAGATCAGACTCTACGTTGACTTCAGAAATTTGAATAAGTGCTCTAGGAAGGACAAGTACCCTCTACCCAAAATGGAGCATATTCTACAGAAGGTGTCAGGATCAAAGGTGATGTCTTTTATTGATGGGTTTTCCGGATATAACCAGATTGCTGTCCATCTGGACGATAAAGAAAAGACTGCTTTTACCACTCCATGGGGTACGTTTATGTACGAGAAGATGCCCTTTGGATTGATGAATGCAGGGGAAACATTCCAAAGGGAAATGGACATTGCTTTCGTTGGGGAGAAAGACAAATTTGTCCTGATTTATCTTGATGATATCACTGTTTCTCAAGCAGCCATTAATTTCATTTGCAACACTTAAAAAGGACATTTCTGAAATGTTGAAGGTATGGAATTTCTCTTAATCCAAAAAAATCAAATTTTTCACTTAAGGAAGGGAAATTACTTGGGCATATTGTTTCAGCTGATGGGGTTAAAATTGACCCAAAGAGGGTAGAAGCAATTAAAAATCTGTCTCTTCCTAGATCAAAGAAGGACATTCAGTCTTTCCTTGGGACTATAAACTTTGTCAGAAGGTTTATAGTAAATTTTGTTGAACTCACAAAGTATATCAATTCTATGTTGAGAAAAGACTCTGAGGTAAAATGGACTGAAGCAGCCAAACATTCATTCAATGCCATCAAGGAAGCCATCAAAACAACCCCTGTTTTGATCAGTCTCGATTTCTCCAAGGTATTTTACATTTTTTCATTTGCTTCAAGTGATACAATCGCCGCAGTACTCTTGCAGAAAAATGTTGATGATCAGGAGCAACCAGTTGCCTTCTTTAGTAAGGTCTTGAGGGACGCAGAGGTAAAGTATGAATTGTTGGAGAGACAAGCTTATGCACTTGTCAAGTCATTGAAAGCTTTCAGAGTTTACATTCTTCAGGAAAAGGTAATAGCTTTCGTTCTCTCCAGTTCAGTTAAAGATGTTCTTGTCCTACCTGACATTGATGGAAAAAGGAGTAAGTGGATAGCAAGGTTGATTGAATTCGATGTTGAAATCAAACTGGAAAAACTTGTGAAGGGCCAGGGCCTTGCCAAACTTCTGGCAGAGGAAAATTGCAGGCTACTCGAAATAAATCTGGTAACCATTAATGCAGAAAATGTTCAGTCATTAGAGGATAAAGAAGGTGAGAAAAAGCAAGTCTCAACTCACTTAGTTGATTGCAAATGGTATAGTCATATTATTCAGTTTCTGCAGACTTTATCAGTCCCATCAGATTTGACAAAGACTCAAAGAAGGGCTTTGAAGCTCAAAGCTATAAATTTATGCATCAATGACAACTTGTTGTTCTGGAAAAATCCCATAGGTTTATTGTTGAGGTGCGTAAACCAAGAAGAGGCAGCTAAGGTCATGATTGAATTTCATAATAGTGAATGCGGGGGACATCACTATTGAAAAACCACTGCACACAAAATCTTAAGATCTGGTTACTACTGGCCATCCTTATTTTCCTATGTGTATGAGTTTGTGAAAACATGTGACAAATGTCAGAGATTCAAAGGTAAAAAACAACTGAAGTCTCTTCCCCTCAAACCTATAGTGGTCACAGGGCCTTTCCAGTAGTGGGGCCTGGACTTCATAGGTGAAATTCATCCACCTTCTAGTGGTCATCATTGGTGGATCCTGGTTGCCACCGATTACTTTACAAAGTGGATTGAGGCTATTCCCACTCGGAATGCCAATCATACTGTCAGCATAAATTTCCTGCAAGAAAACATATTTTCCAGATTTGGCTGCCCTAAGAGAATAGTCACTGATAACACTGCTGCGTTCAAAGATAAACACTTGGTGAAATTGTGTGAAGAGCTGGGAATTCAGCTGGTACATTCCACAACTTACTATCCATAAGGGAATGGTTTAGCTGAGTCATCCAACAAGAGTTTAGTCAGAATTATAAAGAAGCTTCTTGAACAAAATGCCAAAGGTTGGGATTCCAAATTGAAGTTTGCTTTGTGGGCTGACAGGGTTACATGTAAGAAATCAATTGGCACATCTCCTTTCAAGTTGGTATATGGTACTGAAGCCATATTTCCTGTTCAACTTGCATTGCCGGTTGCAAAGTTATTACAAGAAACTGATTCTGAACCAAGTGATTTGACCAGGAGAATTCATAATTTGGTAGAACTACACCAAGATAGAGAGCATCTCTTGGAAAAAACAGAATTGCATCAAGACAGAATCAAAGAAACTTTCGACAAGAAAGTCAAATAAAATGTCTTCAAAATAGGGGATTTAGTCTTAAAGTGGGATGTAGCAAGGCAGGAGAAAGGGAAACACGACAAATTTGAGGCTCTCTGGACAGGTCCTTTTGTCATAACAACGGTGCAACAAAACAACACCTTTGTTCTCCAAACTCTTTCAGGTGAGGCAGTAGTAGGTGGGCCTTTCAACGGGCGCTTCCTGAAGATATATTTCTCATAAGGCTTCCTTTGAAGCCCTGATCTACTTGTACATATTATTTTTCAGTTCTTTTTCTTTATTTCTGTCATTTCAATAACTCCATGCCCAATGGTACTAGCAAAAGTATTTCTCAAATTTCTGTTTTAAGTTGTAATAAGGCTACTGAGTCTATCTAGGTTCTTGGTCACCTCACAGGGAGATGCCCATCCTAGTTGGAGCCAAATGTTAGCTCCCAAAATGAACCCGTCCCTTTGGTCACATTTTGTGGTGGATAGCATGAATATTGGTAGTTTTCTCAAATTGATTTTGAGTTTTTCTAGCTGCAAGACTTAGGTTTTGATTTTTGTCTTAGAAATAAGATGACCCATAAAAGTCTTCTTTTCGAAATTTTCATAAAATGTTTTCAACAGCTAACGTGTGTTTAAAATATGAGTGTTAGCTAGTGAAAGGAACGACTTTCAACAGCTAAGAAGCATCTCTCATAGGTCCGTGCCCTGGTGAAAGTGATGACTTTCAAACATCCAAAGGAGCATTGTCGCGAGTTGTGCGCTAGTGAAAGTGATGACTTCCAATAGCTAAGGGGCATTTTCCACAGGATTGTGCACTGGTGAAAGTGATAAGTTTCAACAACTAAGGGGCATTTTCCACAGGATTGTGTGCTAGTGAAAGTGATAAGTTTCAATAGCTAAGGGGCGTTTTTCACGGGCCGTTGGCTGGAGAAAGCGAGAATCACGTGCATTTATCCACGTTTCAAAAATCAAATGATGATGTGATAAAATCATGTCATGCAATCAAGAAAAATGCGCTAGTGAAAGTGGATAATTATGAAAACTCGAGTTCCACGTCCAAGTCGGATTACAAATCAGATCCGGTTCAGAAACTCATGCTCCACAATCATGGCATCGGGGATGGCAAGTTCAAATCCATTAGCGCAGGTATAGAAGCTGTACTACGGGGCTAACAACATCAAATGAGATCATTGCTTCCCTATCACACATCGTTCGAAAATGTTTGTTAAATTTCTAATGTGGAAAGAACATAGTCGAGTGCTTTCAACAACGCAAGACCTCGACCCGAATAATAGTTTGTTGTGTTGGTATACAGAATCGTTGGGGTTTTCAAACTGCAAATGGCGAGGAGACGTAGTGGTTCTCTACTCAGAAAAGAGTTGGACAACCTATCTTTCCTACAGAGACATCCAGAAGTATGGAAGCACTTTTCAAACGCAGGTTGCATCAAATTTGTTGAGAGGCTGCAGAACGGTTGTCACCAGTCAACAACAGAGGCTTTTGCCAAAACTTTTAATGGGAATAAGGCTCATGTTGGATATTTGGAGATCATTGTAGATGAAGCTTCCATTACTGTAGTGACCAGCCTACCAAGTTCGGGCCAGAGTTGGTTCAAAACTACTGCCACCAAAAATTTAAATTTCAGATCTTATTTGAAAGAAGAGTTCAGGCACAATGCATGGAAAAAGAGCATGCCAGTTTCCTATCTAGAAGAGGAGTGGCATGAGCTGTTTAAGGGCATCCAACTCTACATAACCTCGGAGGGCAGGTATGACAAACTCATGATGTATCATTTTAAGCTCCTAGACCATTTCACCAGTAAGACTCTCCTCAATTTACATTTTTCTTACATAAGAGTTTAACTAAGGTCTGCAAGAAAATCAAGGCTCAACCCATAAGCATGAAAAATACTCTGTGTCACTTTGGCCTTATCAAATTGATCATTCTGGAGGAATTAAGACAGCAAGGAAGGAGCTGGCAGCATTTTTTATTTTGGGAGGGCTTTGAAACATAGACTCATCCCATAAATGAACAGGGGAAAAGTTCAAACAAATAGTTGACTCCTCAAAGGAGTTCGAGGAAGAGGAGGACCCTACCAGGACCTCCAGAAGATAGAATCTCTGGAGTGAAATCCCACAGGTCAAAGAAAAGGTTAAACTTTGAAACCACTGCAGAACAACCTACAGATCAGCCTACAGAGAAGAGAACAAACATATTAAACCTGCTCTACACAGAATCATAACCAAAGCAACAAGATGAGAGCCCTGTCACCAAGAGTCCTGAGCATTCAACTGAGTTTGCACAGAATTATGATACCTTCACTCATATAGAGGAAGGAGAAACATCAAATAGCTCTAAGTCAAAGAAAACTCAGAAAATCAAGCATATAAAAGAGGTAATCGCTCAGCAAGAGGTTTTGGAACGGGTAATCAAAGAAAGGTACAAGAAGTTGTCTGATAACTTCGCAAAAACCAACACTGCGTTTGAGAGACTGGCTCGGGAAAGTGTTAAAGAGAAGAAAAGAAAACAGAAGATCACCAAAGATTACAATAGTCTATGGTGGCTTGCCAAGTGCCTTAAAAGGAAGATAAGAAGATTGAAGCAAAAACAAAAGCAAAAGTCCCAACCAGATTTGAAGGTACTTGCTCAAGTTGCTATTAACATGCAAGGGGAGAAATCAGAAACACATTGAATTTTTGTTGAAATCACATTTTGGAGGTGAAAGTCCATTTTTGGCTCAAACAAAACTTTCACCAGCGCAAAACGAAATTTTATGACTCGTTAGCTGGTGAAAGGCAGTGCTTTCACCAGCTAACTAGCGAATTATAAAGCCCGTTAGCTGGTGAAAGCAGGAAAATTTTTTTTGGAAGCCAAGGTCAGAACAGGTCATTTCTCACAGGTTATAAAGGAGTTCCAGAGTATCAAGGGGATAACAATTGCTTGCAAAGGATTTGACATCAGAGATTTGAGGGAATTTTAAGAACCACATGTAAAACAAACTTCCTCAAATATCAACTATGAACGTTGAAGAAATCCAACTATTAAGACATGTGTCTTGCCACGTTTCATCACATCATAGATTCCAGGAGATGAAGGATGTAGATGGAAAATTTTTGAGATTGAAGACAATTCGAATGCTAGTTTAGTTGTTAAGTCTTTATTTTCAAGTCGTTTAGTTAGATTTGAATTGCTTTTATTAAATACAGATCCATGTTTTTAGGATCTGTAAAACAGATTGTAAGAGGCTATAAAAGCCTATTTTTGATAAGAGGCAGAGGTTCAAACTGGGAGATAATTTATGCTACTGTATAGACTCTTTTTGCAGAAATAAAGTTCAGTTTCCTTTCGTTTTCAATATCAGAATATTCCATCTTTCATTTTCTGTACTTTGTTTTAGTTTATTTTAGTTCATGAAGACTGTTATCTCTTTATTGAGCTCATAGACTTGAAATTAAAGGATTTCCCCCTGTCTTATATTAAGCCCTACATTCACTTGTATTGACAATCAAGAATAGTGTTCTCCATCCTCTCTTTCAATTACTTGATCTGATTATTGTCTCCCGAAAGCACTGTATCTTTAGATGTGTGATGAGTTGTTCCTTATATAAATCATTAAAGATGCCATTGTCCCAAACGCATAAAAACCATTATTTCTAAGTTACCAAGCATCCTTAGCCTACAAACCTAAGGAGTTTCTTGGAGTGATAACACCTGTATTGAAGTCCTGAAATGGCTCATCGAGCACACAAACACCCATAAATGTTTGATCAATGATGATAATGGTGGGTAGCGATAATTTCTAAACAACTGAGCATCTGTATACAACAGGCTCAAACACCGAAGGAAGGAGATATGTCATCTTTCTACATGGCTTCATATTTGCTTGATGTCATGTGCGCTAGAAACATCTTCACCGACATGAATCTGAGTTGGCATGTCGCAGAGCTCTCGATCCACATCTATTTTAGCATGCTATGGGAGAACAGGTATAAAAGGTGTTTCTCCCTCATTTGCAATGAATTCATCGCACGAATTTATATTGGCTGCGACCAAGAAAATTATTTCCAAAGTAGGCCACTAGTACTTGGACGAGAGAGACACCTACATTAGGGTGTTTGGGGCCACCAGAGCACCACATCTCCTACCAACACATGTCCCTAACCAGCTCGTAGTAGGATATATATGTTATCAAACCATCTTGCAAGGCTACAATGACACCCTGGTCAAGGACAAGAAACACACGTTCATTCCCTATGGTTTCCATGTAGGTTTCTACTTGGTTAAAGAAACAGCTCAAGCTAAACAGGAAGGGTTGATCCAACTCAGTTTCAAGTTCCAAACAGGTCGATTCTGCAAGCATGATCCAAAGGGCCTGGTCTTGCAACATGCTTCACAAGTGTCATCCTGTTGGCCATACACCCACGAAAAATTTGAAGATGAAGTCTTCACGGAAAATGCCAGGACTGGGATGAGGTTCAGGGCCATGAGCCTAGATGAACATGCGATGACCATAGATCATTTTCAGGATTAATTGCATAGAGTAAGTCATTGATCTATGACCCATAGAGAAATTGACTCAAGAGGTCCTTAGAGTCAGAGAAGAAATCATAGTGGCAAAAGCAACAAAGGTTCCCCTGGTGGTCCCGGTGCAGGATAGAGGATTCCCTATGACACAAGATGCATGGGCAAGGGGATTGCTCATGATAGAAAATGCACAATGAGTAATTGATTGAATGTAAGATGAACCATACCTCATAGGAATGATAGGGGCCACTACCGACAACCCAAATGAAATCCAGGTAGGTCCAAGTAGGACCAAGCTAATAGAAATTGATGACATCGTCGGGTTAGATAACCCTAAAATCACAATGCCATAGGATGGATCATCGGGGTATGTTTCAGCTCAAGTAGAGATAGTGCACCAAACCCCCTTCGCGAATTGATAAATATATATGATGATGAAGAAAGTTCGGAGGTATCCCTGGTGACTCCTGTACAGATCATAGAGGAAACGTAGCCTGAGAAAGCATCTTCCCAAGCTCTTGAACCTCAAATTCATAGCCCTTCACAGAATGCCCAGAAGGTCAAAAGTGTCTTAGACATTGAACTACTCGATGTACCGAAAACTCAAAAGGATAGTTTGAAAGATGAGCCATGGTTGTAAGAACAAAAAGAAGAATCTCCATAGCAAGAAATAAATGTTTCAATGACCGATTATCAAGTAAGTACCGAGCCTACCCTTGATGTTGCAATTTCAATCGGTACTCAACCTCCCAATGAGAAAACAATAGAGGCCAAAATTTCAGAACATATGGAGGAGGTTCGAGAATCCATTCTTGAACAAATATACATCGTTGGAGGCCTGGGAAATATGCTTACCTAGGGATATCAACAAATACTTGAACCGATGGATGAAGTAGCTGACATACATGCCATCTCTTATGACTGGAAAAGGAATGATATCATGCAGAGAACCACAAAGAAAAGGAGAATTACTCTAGATTGCTCCATCCTCATCACCACAGAGGAAATATTGGTCAACAGAGAGCATGCTAAGACATCCAAACTTATCGGTGCAGGGATGGAAATCATAGATGCCATCCTAGACAGAGAAAAAAGGGATGACGAGGAGTTGGTCAATGCTCTGAAGGAATTGGAACATATACACCATTTGGTGAAATATTACCAAGACACCACACATGCCAAAGTGTTCCTAAGAAGCGAATTCCAGGAGGCCTACAACAAATTTACAGATGGATGGAACCGATTCACTACAAGGATAGTTCGGCTTCAAGAAGACACCCTCATGGCACTAGAGACATGCAAAGATATGGAGAGGTGGTATGAGAAAGAACACCAAGCCATGGAGAGGTTCGACTATATCAATGCGGTGGAATAGGGCAGAGACGCCGAAGAGAATGGCATCTGGGTGCTAAGGGAAAGAAACATTGACCACATAAGGAAATCAACCGAATATTGGGTAAAAATGGCTCAGGAACCTCATCAGGAAATTCAAGAAAAATGGGTCGAGTGCGAGAAGAGCTGGACCAAGATCAACCGGGCAATGAGAGACATCCACCTCCTGGAATTCAGCACACCCAACGACTTTTTCGACTTGCGCGACATAGTCAAATATCATGTCGAACAAGCCTCATCATGGGTTGCAGAAATAAAAAAGGTGGCAGACATGGCACTAGAACAGGTGCAACGGTTCATGGAGAACCTGATCAAAGCTTGAGCCATGTTGCAACAATTAAGTGCCAGAATAGTCAAGTATCGAGCACAAGAAATAGAGATAAGAAAGATCCTTTCGACCCTAATGGAACAACATAGATTCTCATATGCTAACACATGAGAGGATCTCTTTGTCAAGTGGTCGGAGAATGAGAAGTGTCATCCACTCAAGTGATATCATTTGATGTCTCTTTGAAGACTGATAGAAGAAAGCACCATGTGGCGAGTTTTTTTTTTTACTTAGCTACACTTTAATAGTTATGTTTAGTTAATAGTATGTTATAAATAGGAGGATCGACCTGTTACCAAAAGGTCGATGCTTGTTGCTAAGACTCTCATTTTTTGGATTTGTAAAGAACTATTTTAGAGCTGCCTTAATTGAGAAGTCTTGTTTAGGACCAGAGATAAGTTTGTGTTTTCCATCAAAAGTGTGTATGATTGGATGTGGAGAAGGATGATTTCTGATTTCATCTCATGAATGGATGCTGTAACGAGTAAGAGCTTCTAAATTTGTTGATAAGTTATTTGATTCAATGTTTTTTACAGTTCTTGTCTTTAATGATGAAAAGTAAATCGTTGTGTTAATATGTGATTGATGATTAGAGTTAAGGAAACTATTTTTCTTGCCATCGTTTCTTGCATGCATGTTTTCTTCTGATAAATTGTATCTTGGTCAATAATTGGAACACCAACATGTTAATGTATTAGTACTAGGCCTGTGGTAGAGAATCATTTTCTGCATGCTAGAGTGAAAGGGTTATCCTAAGCTCAGCCTTCTCCAGTAGTTAAGTTTTCCCACCTATTTACCCAATTGGTTTATACTGACTTTTATCTTGTATCGGTCCCTCCTATAAGAGAAAATACAAAAAAAGAGAACCTCCGAACTGAAGGAGAATCTTTCACTAGAAAACATAAATCCCATCGATTATTTAGCTGGATCGCAAGATCTGGAGAACCATTCCACTATTAAACGTTGCAGAGTCTAATTGAGCCTTGGTGTCAGGTTTGGTTCTTGCTCTTGAGTTAAAGGGATTTAGGAGCCCTCAACAAAATTGTCTCTAGAAGGAGGGCCGAAGAATGAATGGATAACAATATTTTTTATAAAATATTTCACACAGCCTGTAGATTCAAAATAGCCCACATGCATGGCTTGTCATTTCCAAGACAACCCACACACACTGAGTACTCCTAAAATGAGTAAATCACCCCAACAAGAGGGAGAACATCTATTCCTTGATATATCTTATGCTCTTCCTCACGAGGAATTGAACCAATTTAGAAGAATCATAAGAGATTACACTTGACAGATCGATGCGTTGCCCTTAGCTCTGTTACTTCCTCGAAGAAAACAAATAAGCAGGCCAGTGGTCGAGTCCCCCTACCAGGTTTTTGTGCACACAGTAGAAGACCTGATATATTTTCCCCTCACCGAAATCGAATATCCTCTTAATCTAATCCTTGAAACTCCAACCAACAACTTCTCTGAGCCCAACAATTTTTTGGAAGAGGAAGGGTTTAACTCATAACACTCAGTTTCAAGATCTGAAGACATGGAAGATAACAATGACCATAATGAAGAAAGGGTAAACCCACCTAAAAATAATCAACCTTGGTTGGACATAGATGCTTTGGCCATCCTTGGACGAGTACATAACCTTCCCCAACATCTAGAGAAGTTACTCCCTAAATTTGACCTTGAAACCTCAGGATTGCCTGAAGACCATATCAAAAAATTCATACTAGCTATTAGACTAATGAATGTCCAACATGAAGATGTACTATGCAAGATATTCCCCTACACTTTCGAGAATTCGGCCTCCACGTGTTATTTTAACTTAGCTGTAGGATCCATAACTAGTTGGACGAAGTTTCAAAAGGATTTTCTAGATAAATTTGTAGAATAAACCACTATAGGAGATTTGATGGCTAAGTTGTTCGCTACCACCATGAGTTCAAAGGAGAGGGTGAAATACTTCAATCAAATATTTACCACTATATTAAACAAATTCCAACCCAAAGCTAAACCTACTCAAGAGTTGCAAATCGAAGTATACGCTAATGCTCTCCAACTTCTATTTCAATGTTTGTGAAAAGGGATTCCAAACCAACTTTAGCTGATAATTTTGAAGAATCCAAAATGATAGAATTTCAAATGAATGAATGTAAAGAAGGCCAGGTCTCATTAGTCAAGAAATAAGTTCAACCTCCTCCCAAGAGAGGACTACTGTTGACTAGACCTCCAAGGAAACAAACATAACAAGGTCCCGAAAAGGGAAGTGGGGACATAGAAGACCTACAACGCATGGTCAAGAAGTTGTCAAACGAGATCATAGACATGAAAAGAAGTGTAGGGGAAGGAAACCAAGGCCAGAGGCCCTATAAACCATTTTTCAAAAGAAATCCATCGTTCAAAGAAATTGAACCTCCCCCAACCAACTTAAACATCGATCTAGGAAACATAGCTTCCAAATCTTTCTGTACTTATCACCAACATAAACACTCTGAAAGAGACTTCCCACAATGGGTGCATGCCATGAATTTGATGGCCAACCGATTTCTATATGAAGTTTCCCTTACCGAACAATCAAGAAGAACAATTATGAATACTACTGATAAGGAAGAAGTTGATCCACCAGAAGAAACAACCATGCTGATATGGGATCCTGACCTACCAATGCCTTCCGATGACCTATTTGAGTTTCAAGAACCACCCGCAGAAGTATTGGCTGTGCAAACACGAAGTAGGGTTCAACTTGTCTCAAATGATCTTACTACTACCCAAACTTTGGAAGGAAGACCAACTCCCTATCACTTGAAAGAACCTTTTTTCCCTCGAATAAATCCTATAAACATCCATACACGAGAATCACCCAAGCTAGACTACAACATAGTAGAAGACTTGAAAAAGTTGAAAGAAAACATATCGGTCATGGACATATGTAGAATCCCTCAACAAAATGAATTTCCGTTATAAGCATTGAAATCAGTAGAAAATCCTATAACAATCACTGATCAAGGAGAAAATCTAACTCCCACGGATCCAAGCAATAAACCAACTGTGAATGCCTGCTCTGAAGATAAGAAGGGAAAACCCTTTGTCCCGCCATTCCTGTTGACATTTGAAGTCTTCAATAGAAACCTCCATAATTGTTTGGTTGACTCGGGAGAATCCTCTAATGTCATTCCATTGTCGATTTGAAAAAAATTAAATGCAGTCCCTCTCAAAATCAATAAGCATGTTATACAACTAGACAAAACCCAGGTGAAGGTGATGGGAGAGATCAAATATGTGATGATCAGAATAGTGACACACCCTAAATTTGAGCAAGTAATTGACATCATTGTAGTAGATATCCTAGAATCTTATGGATTGCTATTAAGTCGATATTGGTTTGAGAAGTTAAACAAATACTTTAGTACAGACTAGGCTCACCTTTGGCTACCATTAAATGGGCACACGACAATGATCATGATCAATAGGGAAAGATATCTAAAACATATTATCACTGACTTAGAAACCCTAAATGAACCCTCATCAGCAGATTTCCCCATACTTGGAAACTATTCTAGTGACTATGATTTCAGGAATTTCTCCCCCCTCTCATCTGATGTCCCTCTTACTAAAAAATCTGAAATGATTTTTCAAGAAAAATTGCCGACGATGACAGAGTAAATCCTCTACTGTCAAGGACCTGCGTTAGAAATCATAGAACAAACAACATGAGAGGAATAAAGTGATAAAAAAGGGGAAGATGATAGGTTTCACCGACAAGTTTGGACCTTATACATTGATGGATCTAAATCACAAGAAGGGATATGGGTAGGGTGCATCCTCATTGATCCAAAAGGTAAACAAGATTTCCTGTCCTGCTGACTAGAATTCGAATGCACAAACAACACCACCGAGTATGAAGCTCTAGTACAAGGGTTAAATAAATCCATAGACTTAAGCATTAAAGAATTGAAGGTTTTCGAAGATTCTGAAATCATCGTCGGACAAGTAAGGAATACTATACATTACAACTCTCCACACCTGAAGAATTACCAACAGGAAGTGCACAGGCTAATAGAGCATTTTGAAGCCTTCAACATTACATCGATCCCCAGAAAAAAGAACATTCTTGTTGATTCCCTAGCCACCTCTACTTCAATGCTATCATCTCTAGAAGATTATGAAGCCTCCCAGTTCACTATGGAGCTACTCTACAAACCATCGATGCCCAACAATATTTCTAATTTGAAGGTCTTTGAAGGAGAGGAACAAATCATAAATTTTTTGACCAATCAGGATAATTTTAAAGATTTAGATATTGACGATGAAGTATTCCAAGAAAATTCAGTAGAAACCGATCCTCAGACAAATCAAACGACTGACAAACCAAGGTCTCACATGATACCAAAGGGAATAGATAATTTAGAAAACCATTTTGACCTAAGGGAAAGATTTAAAGGATCAAGGAATGCAAAGATAGGGAGTTCTTGTCCCATGCACGAAACTATAAATTTAGGAACCCTGAAAAACCCCAAAAATATAAATCTTGGCAAGACAATATCTAAAGAGGAAAGGAAGGCCTATATCAAAATTTTCAGATAGTATCAAGATGTTTTTACATGGTCCTATCGAGATCTAAAAACTTATGATACTTGTATCATTCAACACACTATCCCATTAAAGCCTGAAGTAAAACCCTTCCAATAGAAGCTCCGAAAATACCACCCATCCCTGGAGCCGCTCATGTGTCAGGAGTTAAAGAAACTACTAGATTCCAAGATAAAATTTCAAGTTAGACACTCCACATGGGTAAAAAATTTAGTTCCTGTGAGGAAAAAGTCTGGGGATATCCGCCTATGCATAGATTTCAGAAACCTCAATAGAGCTTCAAAAAAGGATAACTACCAAGTCCCACCAATGGAGAAACTCTTGCAGACTGTGTATGGCTTTAGTATTTTCTCCCTGTTGGATGGTTTGTTAGGTTACAACCAGGTTCTAGTTTTAGAAGAATAATGCTTGAAAACTACCTTCCGAACCAAGTGGGGAACCTTCGCTTATAAACGTATGCCCTTTGGGTTAATCAATGCAGGGGAAACCTTCCAGAGGGCCATGGATGTAGATTTTTGAGGACTAATCAACAAATGTGTAGTAGTCTATTTGGATGACATGACTATTTTTTCAAAGAATAGAGAAGATCACATCCAACATTTAACCCAGATTTTTGAAAGGTGTAGGAAATACGGTATATCCTTAAACCCTAAGAAAACTATTTTTGGTGTCGAGGAAGGTAATTTGTTAGGCCACATCATATCCCAAGTAGACATTCACATAGACCCATAATGGATTAAGGCTATATCTCAACTACTATTACCTCACAACAAAAAGGCTATGCAATCGTTCTTCGGGAAAATCAATTTTGTGAGGAAATTCACCCCTGATTTCACTGAAACTATCAAACCATTACAAAAAATGATTCATAAAGATGTTGAATTTAAATGGGATGATGAACAAAAGAGGGCTTTTAGCTATATTAAGACTACAATATCTCAGGCTCGAGTGTTAGGAAGTCTCGATTTTAGCAAAGATTTCTTTCTCTACACTTTTTCCTTCGACCAATCACTAGCTGCAGTATTGACTTAGAAGGATGATGACAACAACGAGGCCCCGATATCATTCATGAAGACTAATCTCCAAGGGGCTGAACTAAATTACCCTGCTATAGAAAAGTAGGCTTATGCTGTATACAAAGAAGTGAAACACTTCAGGTCTTGCATCCTTAAGAACCATACCAAAGTCATCGTGCCTCACCCTGCATTCCGATCCCTATTCACTCAACAAGATATGGGGGAAAGAAGGGGAAACTGGATGGAAGTAGTCCAAGAATTTGATCTAGATATAAAACCTGCTAAACTGGTTAAGGGACAAGGGTAATGAAAACTGGTAGTTGAAGCCCAAGACCAAGTAAATGAAGACCCCAGATGGGAGACTGAATTGGAATTATGGTGTGGTGAAGCTTCATACGTCTCCCTAGGGCAAGAGTCTTGGTATGAGAAATTAAATTACCTCCTACATCATGGAACTTTCCCAGAAAACCTAAATCCTAGGGAGAGGAGAGCCCTTAGGTTAAAATCAACACAATATCGCCTCATAAATTTGGCGCTCTTTCGTGTTAATTACAATGGGATAATTTTAATATTTCTCGAACGTGAATATGCAGACAAAGTTCTAAAGGAGCTCCATGATGGTCCTGCAGGTGGACATTTCTCAGGAAACACCACTGCTCATAAAATACTGAGAGCTAGCTATTACTGGCCTACTCTATTCAGGGATGCTCACACGTATGCTAGAAACTATAAGACTTGTCAAATAAGAGCGAGGAGGGAGAAGAGAGCATCTGTCCCACTCCAACCGATGGTCGTTTCTAGGCCATTCGAGCAATGGGGGTTATATATCATAGGAGAGATTGCACCGAGCTCTTCAAAATAACATAGATACATACTGACCTCCATAGATTATTTCACGAAGTGGGTAGAGGCCATCCCTTTGACTTGTGTAAACGAAAATGTGGTGATCCAATTCATAGAACAACACCTGATCACAAGGTTTGGTGTGCCTTCCATCCTTATTTTTGATCATGCAACTTACTTTTATTCCACCTTATTAACAGAGTTTTCTCTAGACAAAGGAATTATAATCAGATACTCTACAAACTACTATCCACAGGGGAAAAAAGTGACATAATCAACTAATAATAACCTAGTGAGGATATTGAAGAAAACAGTTGCAGACAACTAGAGGAATTTTCATATTTCAATTCATAATGATTTATGGGCCGATAAAGTCACACCCAAGGAAGCCATAGGGAATTCCCCATAATTTCTAGTATACATACAAGAATCCATTCTCTTGAACGAGCTATATCTCCCATCTCTTCAACCTACTCATGATTCGAGAGGACAACCCTCATCAGTCATACAACAAAGAATTGATACTCTCCTCATGCTGGAAGAAGAAAGGGAGAAATAAAAATCAAAGTTCATAGCTCATCAATAGATAGTGAAAATGTGGTTTGATAAGCATAAGGCTAAAGAAAATAATTTTGAAGTAGGAGACTTAGTCCTAAAATGGGACAAAGCAAATGAGCTGAAAGGAAAACATTCTAAGTTTCAGAATCTATGTCTCGGACCTTTTCAAGTGGCTAAGAAGATTGGGGTAGGCACGTATCGGATGAAAAATTTGAGGGGGGAACCTAATGCCCTCCCGGTGAATGGCCAAGCCATAAAACAATATTTCCATTAAAAAAAAAATATTTTTGTGTTTATTCTTTCACGATGTTTGTTTTAGATAGGTCAATTATGGAATGCATTTTTGTTTTGTCTTTTGATATTATACTTTTGCGCTTTTGAAGATTGTGTTTAGAAAGACAATGGTTGACCTTAATTCATGTGATATAACGAACTCTAATTCTAACTCATTGCTCACATACAACACAAGAAGAACTAGGGGACCTACGGTTCCTTTGAGGGGTCCTCTACCTAACCTACGCAGATGAACAACCTCATAAAAGTGATGAAGTGTCTTCCTGGTGGTCTGGTAAAACCTTAAGGGAAAGATGGTAAGATGGAAAGGAATACATGTACCTCAGAGACAGAGCTAAGAAAATTTCACCTTAACCATCTCATTGTGCAAATAACAAACGTCCTCCTCTCCCACTCACTCAGGGAATTCTTCCGAAATAAAATCAACTATATCAAATGAGCACACAGTAGGAGAGGGTATGCAGATAACTCTGCCAGGGCTATGGATGCTTGCTGGAAGTGGAGCAAGGTCTGTGACGTCGGGGTGACTCTGTCGGGGCTATGGACGCTCACTGGCAGCAAAGCAGCATTGTAGAAAGTGAATAAGGGTAACTAAAAGGCCTAGTGCCAGTGAATGCTTTACTAGAATCTTGTCAAAGGGGGCGTGAGTCAGGGTCACATGAAACAAAGGTGGAATAAAGTTTGAAAACCTCACAGGCAGACCCAATGATCCAGGTGGATATCGGTGGCCACCCACCTTTTTCGACTGGCTCAAAACAATTTTCTGGCAATTTTGGCAATTTACTATTTTTAGCAGGTTTTAACTTCCGGGGCCATTTTGAGGGCCTAAATGAAGGTTTTTTTATGATATAGGTTCTCAATGATAGCCAAAGTCATCATTGAGCCCCCAAAATGAATCTCCTCGATGATACCTTTCCAATGAGCTATCACACGCCTAAAACGGAGATCGTATGCAAAAGTTACGACCCCGAGAAGTTGATGTACTAACTTACCCAAACGGGGCCCACATACTTTTGGCGCTTCATCTCCTAGGGTTAGGTTTTTGGATGTCTATGACTTTTAGCATTCTCGTCTATTTTAAAAGGGCCTATAAAGCCTCATTGTAATCATCTTCTCACGGATGCGAGTAACAACCACATCTCTTCTCAAAGATAAGCTACCAGCGCCCTAGCTAGTTTATTTCCATTTTGTCTGTAAGCATATTTCAGTCATTTGTTATTAATGAAATGACGTCTTATTTCCGCTGCATCTCTGTGTTTATGTGTATTTCTATATTTCATTATGTTCCTACATAAATCTGGATCAGTGGTATCAGAGCGGTCTTCTCATTCTCAATCCTTCTTTGCATGTCCCCAACGAGATTGGGGTATAACGAGTTGGGGCTCGATCTGGTTGAACCTTTGCAAGATCAGCCTCGCAATCCCCGATGACCGCTCATGGGGGAAGAAAAGAAATATGAGGGAGCAGGAGATCCTATCAAAATTTTTCTCGAGGAGGCCCTTGAGAAACAAAGGAACGTGATGATGGACAACTTTGCCTAGATTCTTCAACGGATTCCGACTGGCGGTGCATCGACATCCAGAAGCCACTTTGGAGGTGCCACTCCTTTTA
>CBVK0100485147.1:0-18835 GCA_900067695.1 Picea abies
AAAAAATCTATCAAGTGGTTTATAAAAAAAATCTATCAAGGTGATTTTTAATGGTTGGTTTCAAAATGGGAATGACTATTTACCCATTCCTTAGAGTCAAATTGATCTAAGTATGTTTTAATTTAATTATTATTATATTAATGACCTAAGCTATTGATCATATTGATTATGATACAACATTGATGCGGTTTGTTTAGTTTTCAATGACAGATTGAATTGACTATTGAATTAGCACCAAAAGGTTCTAGTATTGATGATGAAATGTTAATGCACTAAAACATTGATATTGGTTATTCATGAAAAGTATTTCATGATCTGATTCTGATTTTGGTGCAATGAACATTGAATAAATCTTGGCACAACATTATTGATCTCCAGTAAGAATAAAAGTACATAAACGCACATAGTATATGCTTTAGTCGCTGAAATCAAATGGAGAAAGGAATTATGGTGTTGTATTTATTTTGGTTACCTATGCATATATAGAGTCTCGGCCGATTTTTATTCATATATTATTTTGAGTTATAATTATAATGAAAAAAAATTCCAGAATGTTTTTTAATATTATATATATATATATATATAAAAGGATTATTTTTTCCTTCTCTTTCTTTTCGACAACAAAATCATAGTCAAAGACATAATTACACTACTTTAGTTTTTACTTGCTTTTCGGCAACAACAACCACAACCAAGAAAAGAGATAGGAACTCTTTGGCCTTTGCTTGCTTTTTGGCAACAACAATCATATCCAACGAAAGAACAAATTTCTAAGAGGATTATAGGGATTATTTTTTCCTTCTCTTTCTTTTCGACAACAAAACCATAGTCAGAAACATGACTACACTACTTTAGCCTTTACTTGCTTTTTGGCAACAACAACCACAACCAAGAGAAGAGATAGGAACTCTTTAGCTTTTCTTGCTTTTTGGCAACAACAATCATATCCAACGAGAGAACAAATTTCTAAGAGGATTATAGGGTTTGGGAGTGAGTGTATTGATGTGGTTACAATTGACATTTCTGATCTTTGGTGTTTCTTTTGCAATTTATACATTTCAAGTAAAAACCTTAAATTTTGTGATTCTTTTTCTATGATAAAACACTCATTAATACAAACTAAATCTTATTTGTGTTAGGCTTTGTAGAATTGTAGAAGATTTGCACATATTAGATTACCAATTTCAAATGATGAAAGCATATTAGTAAAATGTAGTAGAATTTGTTGAGATAAACTATATACATTGAATTAAAATTTAATCATATTTGCATAAGGATCTCTAAAATTATAGAAGATGGTTTCTTCATGTTAGATTACTACAGTGTAGATTACAAAACCAAATTAACTGAACAACTACATAGATGATCATGGATAATTGTTTACTACACACTTATACAATGATCTGCCTCCAACTTCTATAGATATATATCTGTCACACGTTCAAATCCAGAGGAGGTAGGGTATGTATACCTTTGTAGATTTTACCAGTCAAATCGTTGGGTGGAGGGGGGTCCCTTGTCTCACAAACAAGGGGGTCTCATACACCAATTTGGTGTGGCTTGGCCGTGACCTTAAAAATAGATTATTATTATTATTATTATAAAAAAAAAAAAGTAGAAAAACTTCATTTTAATTGGTGACCATTAAAAATTCAATATGAACATGATTTGGAGAAAATCACACATATTACGATTACTATCTAGTTATAGCAATGGGGCTCTCCACAACATGCTTCCCATATGTTCAAGAAAGAAAGTCAAAGTGTGTCTGCATTACTAGGACAATAATGGTTTGGATTTTATTGCATATATGTATTAATTTCATGAAATATGGAGGAGGCAATTCACGTGGATGTTTGCATATGCACATTATTGCATGGAGATATGTTGCATATGAACATTCTTACATATATTTAATATCATAAATCCAAAATTTTCGGAATTTCATTGTCAACTATCTTGTATTAAATTAACCAACAACCATTGTAAATAATTTTTATTTATTAGGAATTTTAAACCTGATATAATAAATTATGTTATCATATTTGAAATACCTTTTTTTTATAATTTAATAGATTTAAAAAATTTGATATGTCTAAAGAGAAATTATAAAAATCTAATTAACAATTTTCATTTTGTTATAATTTAATAAATTTTTTAAAAATTGTTATCAAACTAAATTTATTTTTATGTTCATAAATAAAATTTAAACAACATAAAATTATGATTTTCTATAAATTTATATTGCTTGATTTCAACCAAAAGAAAAAAAACCTAAAATAATTAGACAACATCCTTTATAACATCTATATTTAAACCCACCGTTTCCATATATTTAACGGATACAACAACTCAATATTGTATATGCACTATCATTATAAGGCATCAATAAATATCATTATAAGGCATATAGGTCAGTGTATTTGAAATCCTGTCTTACTTTATAGTTAGGCTTTGGTTTTAAGGGAAAGTGGGCATGGTTTTCTTCTTTTATCTAGTTGTGTACCTAATTGTGAGATTTAGGTTATTTTTCATAATGATGTTTTGGAAAGCTGATCAATTTAACCCAACATTATTGTTTATCCAAACTAATCTCAATACCCATTTAAAAAAAAAAATTCTAAAGCAAAGTGAGACATCTCACGTACTCTTGCAGAATGGAAAGATTATTTTGCTAATCTTAATTAAGAATTTAATTAATTAATTTTCTACACAGCTCGACCTCTTTTGAGGCGGTGAAATATGATGTATGTTACTAGTTTAATGATTGCTTAAAATCCATGGGTGGCATAATATGGAATGGTTTTCTTTGTAACCAAATGTATAAAATAAATAGTATCTTTAATAATTCAATAACAAAATCACACATAGATAGAGGTGGTATATTGAAAGGTTTTTTTTAACCAAATGTATAAAATAAAATAGTACTTTTAATAATTTAATAACAAAATCACACATAGATAGAGGTGGTAGACTAGGGATCTTCATTGATTTCAGATGAAAAATTGAATTATTTTATATATGAGGATTGAGAATTTCCTTTCATAATTAGATTTGAGCATACGTTTTGTTACAAGGTTTGAGTCTACACCTTCACATTGATAAGAGACTCAAGAATAATTATTTGATCGATGAACAAAAAATCCCTTTTGACTGATTATAAGCTTGTTTCAATTTTGGTTTGGGATTTTCATGATGTCACCGGATTTAAAAAAAGATCATTTTCCATGTCTTTAGGGAAAACAATATTCAAGTTGACTCTCTTGTGAATGAAGCTATTAAATTAAAAATGGGGATATTAGGGGCTAATGGTTCTTTAGCCTTCCAAATTATACCTTAAGCAATCCCATGCACTCATTGGTAAGTACCACTAGTTAAATAAGCCACATGTTAATCATGTGCCAACCCCATTATTAAAGAAATACAATAAACACAACAAGACCTAAGCCCCCCTCACACATCATGAAGCTTGCAATGAATCAAAAATTTGAATGCAAGCTGGTTTTATATCCTAGGCAAGGTGGGATTATGGTGATATGTTGGGCACAGTGTAGGGAGGTTTGTGGGATGCCTCCTTTCTTGGTTAGATAACCCTAGGAAATTTCAATTGTAATATTTAGGTTGGCCCCTTTTATCAAGATGGTGAATTTGATGCATGTTTGTCTTTTAGAAAGACTATTTGTTGTTTTTGGTTTTGTGAAGACTCAATTTTTGTAGACCCTATGTGCATGGTGTTTTGGTTTTCTTGGTCTAGTTAATTTAACGAAGGTATTTTTTATTTGGGTGGACTATCTCTATGGGAATGCTATTACTCTTCATGCAAATTCCAAGTCCTATACTTAGAAATTAGTTCTTCAATATGTGTATCATGGTTGTTGGACCAATATCCATGCTTTCTTCATTGGTTTGGTTGAGGTTATCTTAGGATTGGATTTGTAGCTTTGTTGGCTTGTTTGACTCCAATTCTTCATTATAGAGTGGCTCTTTATCTTTGTTATAACATACATGGACTTAAAAAAATCACGAGATTAAGAGATTTTGTGATCACATGAGGAAATGATCCAACATAACAAGACCTATAAATTTACTATTACATCTAAAGTGCATGATAATGAGTAGTAGACGAAAAACAATTTAACATAAAAACACCCACCAACAAATTTAAATGAACAATAACAATCTACTAACTAACAATCTACTAACTAAATGGTTGACTCAAATTCTATGTAAAACTATTTCAACCAAAAAACTAAAATCAAAATGATTTAACTGCAATTATGTTCCATTAAAACTTTGTTTAGAACATGTGTTTCATCAAACTATTATTCTATTTATAACAATGTTGTTTGCCACCCTTTTGCCCCCATTTTCATATGAATGATGAGACCCAATGTTAAAGCAGGGTTGTTTCCCACCCTTTTCCGCATTTTCATTTGAATGATGAGACCTAATGTTAAAGCAATTATTTTAAGTAAAACAAATTTGAACAAGGAAATATGATGTAAGTTTTATTTTGTAACGTGATTTGTTTTATTTTTTTAATTATTTATGTTTTAGTTGTTTTTATCATTTTTATTTATCTGAGTTTTTTTAAAAATAAATGTTAAGAAATCTACAATATTATATATATATATATATAAAACTTCAAAATTATTTATTTTAAAATTATAAATATATATTAAATATTTATCACAAATTTTAATTTAATATGAATATTTAACTTAATTCCATGCGATGTCAACAGTTTAAGTTGTTCATGAGACACATGGATTGTCATACTGCTACCTAGGGGCAAGACAATCCATAAGCTTTTAAGGATGAGGCTCTTTGTCCTGTTATCATATCAGATATTAACAACCCTGATCAGTAGGAGTGTGGGAGAATTTTCGAGCTTCAAAACAAGGGTACTCTAGATGCGATGGGAAATTACTATACCAGGTCTCCAATTGTAGTGGCAATAAATATGCACGTTTCATTAGGTATAATGGGAAAGAAACTCCAATCAGAGAATAATGGTTTCATTTGTGCTTGGTTCCTTCCAGCGACACCCTTTGCCAATGCTTTGAGGCCTATATGTTGTAGTCCGCCTTACGTTTGTAAAGGTGCTATGAGAATTTTCGTGGGTTTTACGCCACGAGTTAGACAAAGAGGTCAGTCGTGGAGAAGTGGTAATTCCAGAAGTCGCATGGCTAGCCAAGATCGCGGGGTCTCGTCTGTTGAGTGCGATGACTTGTCCATGCGGGAGGCACTTGAGATATGGGGATGTTGAGTTGAGTGGGTGGATGTGGAATTTGAATACACGACTACTGGTGGCCATCCATGCCCAACTCCTTTGGGCTATTCTCTTGTTCAAATTCCCCCTCCAATTGATTCTGCAGACCCCCGAGGAGCCTTCTATCACACCAATTATGTGCGCACAGACTCTTAAGAACCTAATTGTCTAGGCATCACCAGTTCCATCAAGAGGCTTCTACAATTGGTATTTGAAACACATAGTGAGGTGGCAGATATAAATCACAACATTGCGCAATTGAATTGGTGTGTCTCATGTCTCATGGCTCTACATGCAAGCTCAGATCTTCGACTTCCAGTTTCTGAGATGTATGCACATGACATTGTCTTGCTTCACATCCCTATTCCACTACCAATGGGAATCCAACCACCACCACAACATGATCCAGTTGCTCCTCCAGGTTAAAAACAGTCCTAGTTCTTGGTATAATTTAGATTTCCTTTCAGTTGTTTTAATTCTTAGTAGATTAATTTATTTGGTGATGAGTTTAAAGTTTGTAGACCAAACTAAAACATATATGGCTATCTTATTTTTTGACTCTTCAGAAAAGTTTGAACATATACTATGATGAACCAATTTCCTTCCATAACAACCCAGTCGTTGGCAACACTTAATCTTATATATTAATTTTCATAAAAAATAATACAACTTTTCTAACTTAAAAAAATATTTAACTTAATTATTTTAATTTATAATAAAACAATTTCTAAAAAATATTTAACTTAATTATTTTAATTTATAATAAAACAATTTATAGCTTTTATTTGTTTATGGACATAAAATTATATAACTTAATTATTTTAATTTATAATAAAACAATTTCTAGCTTTTATTTGTTTATGGACATAAAATTATATAACATATCTTCAACACTAGTTAACTATTTTATCACAAAGTCTAAGCAATATATACCTACAACTAGTTTGCAATCCTTTCTAAAGTGGATTATAAGATTTGATCCCTATGAAGCGTAGATGTTTCAACTAATTTCCGATGATACGTAGTATTAATACTTGAAAGGACCTACTTAAGAATTCAGATGAGAGAATGTGGGATATCCCTTCACTTGGTTAGGATTCAAGGTCACAAAGTCATTAGGTGTGTACATTTCCATATAGCTACTATTATTTAATTTAGGTTTATTTGTTATTAGGGCCATATACTAAACAACAAATATATTCTACTATACTTCTCTTTGATCTTGTTTATGGAATTTCATTTTGTACTTTCAATGTATCATTTGAGTACTTTCTTACATGATGGTTAGTGTTTAGGTTGTCTTGAATAATGATCTCAAGTTTCATGATATAATTAGGACAACTATGTCGTAATGATTTATTTACTTATTTCCATATCACGTACATAAAGTGAAACACAATCATTTAATATATCTATGATGAAGTTTTTTACCACATTGTAAGTAATTTACACAAACTTAATGATTTTATTGCACATCAACCTATTGCTTCTAGTCTTAACTTCCCATTTTCTTCTTAGTAGCTAAACCATCTCTTCTAATGAATATAATCTAACATCTTCTTCTAATAATCGTGTCCCACCATCATTTGATCTTAGATCACACCATCACTGTGGTGTTTATTATCTATTCTCATATAATTATCTCTTAGTATTATCTATCAGTTTATTTATAATTATCTCTTACTATTATCTATCACTCTATTTGTTATTGTTTCTTTATCGATCCTTAGAATCCTTAAGAGGGTACCATGATGCTTTATTTGATGCCACCAATGATGTGGTATGTGAAATTTATATCTATTTATGGAGGTTTACATATGTAGTTTTAAGAGGCACAATCTTCCTTTATTAGGTTATAACTCAAGAGTGATATTCAAGATGATTTTGAGTAGGATGTTCTTATTGAGCCTATACTTGAGTAGGATGTTCCAACTTATTGTATGCATGGTCATGATCAACATAAGTTTATTAATGTAGAGGAGACAATCCTTCTTGTAGGAAATGATGAACCTGATCAATCATATATTCTAGAACCTCCCATAATGGATGTTGAACTAGTAATTGATAGCACATTAGTATTAGGACTAATTAACATATCCCAAATTATGCCACTATAGAGTAGTTAGATGCATTATTATTGGATTCAAATGAGGGATTAATAATATCTGTAAGTTTTTCCTTATGACATAAATTTAGATTATTTGTACATGAATTTATTTAGAATTAAATTTGTTTTATATTATCTCTCTATTAAAAATATATTGATTTTAATGCCATGCTTGTCAAAAATTTATATAGAACATGCCTTTTAATGATTTGCTAGAGATAATTTTTAATGCCATATGGAGAGCTAGGGAAATTGAGAATGACATTTTCAATATAGATTGACCATGGTCTTGGACATCATGAGGTCATTTGTGAGGATTATAATATTGATGTTCAACAAACTATTGAGAATGTATTTGAAAATAAAATGTAGATCAATTTGATAAATTAGCTTGTATATGTACATTTAATTAAATTTTCAATTGTTCGATCAATGAGGTATATCCACATAGGTCAAACATATTATTGAAACTTCTCACACAAATAGATCAAATATCATTACACCATTGTATTCCATGGTTAAAACCCTCAAAGAGGGAAATAATCTACAACTCTAGCGAATGTGGCCACTTGAGGAAATATATTAATGAAGAAAAGAAAATAGTTTACATATGAATATCTCATAATAGATCATTAGAAAATGTCCCTCCATGATCTTCAAATAGATATCATGGACCAATAAGGTGTTAAGTCACAAATCAAGTGTTTTTAGTATCAAGAAGAAAATGAAATGTCAGATCACTTTATGTCTAGAATATAATCAGGACTATCAGTTTATATAATCACAAAACATGCTAAAGAAACACACATTAACTAAAGGCACATTAGACCAAATTGAACTTAACTAACTCCTAATTATCTAATTATCCTAGCATCCCCACTTAAGAACAACTTATGATAGGATTGAAGGATTTATAAAGGTGGCATAATACGAGAAGGAAGGAGGCATTAGAACCTATCCCCATTTAATGGAAAATTCTTGAACTCATAAAACAAATTAAATCTTCGAAAAAATTGCTTCTATAAGAGTCTTTGTGAAAATGTCTAAAACTTGGTCATTTGTACGACAATAGAGCACTTCAGGTATGCATACTTGAATAAGCTTTCTGATGTAGTGCATTTGTAGCTGAATGTGTTTTCTAAACTGATGTTGAAATGGACATTGGTGACATGAATGACACTTTGATTATCACACTAGAGTGTGGTTAGATGCTATTTATATAATCCAAAATCTGAAAGGATCCATCGAAGCCACAATGATTCTTGAATTTCACTAACTATCACTCAATCCTCTGCTTGTACTAAAGAAAGAGTAAGGGTGAATTGCTTCTAAGAATCCCAAGTGATAAGTATGGAACCAAAATTAAAAACATAACCTACAATAGACTTCCAATCATCAAGGTTGTCAGCCCAATTTGAATTAATGAAGAAAACCAACAAAGGAGTCCCCCTTGAGATGTAATGTATACCAAACTAAATTGTACCCTATATATACTTAAGTATCCTCTTTGTTACTTTTCAATGGCTCTCATGGGGTGTTTTCATATACTAGGCCCAACAATACCAACAAAAAAAATAAAATATTAGGATGGGTATGAGTCAAAAACAAAAAGCTACCAACTAACTAATGGTACAAAGTGGGATATAATTTGGGTGTAGTACATGTGGGAGTGAGTTTGATTCCATAATAGAAGGAATATGGGGCTAGTTTATAAAGAAGGTCACTTGCATACTTATATTTGTTAGAATATACAACAAACTGAGGGGGGGGGGTGAATGAGTATTGAATGAATTTTAGCCACTCTTTGTCATTACCACTTAATTAGTTATAATATAATCAAACATAAGTAATGCAAAGAATTAATCATGTCAACAGATATCAACCCAAAGTCACATTACATAGATATTTTACGTGGAAACCCAATAAGGGAGAAAACCATGGATTTTTTTCTTATATTTGAACAATAATTACATTATTTACAGGATCAAACCTGTGAGGGCCACCAATCCCTCCAATAATCACCCACTTATAATTCAATCTGAAAGGTACCCACCTGTTTATAAGATGAGGACACAAATCTTCACTATAAGCACCCACTTATAGTCATCATACACCAATTTGTCAGGAACCAACCTGTTAATAAGATGATGACATCCATCCTTTCCCTTGCACCACCCTACCACCCTTAAATTATATTCCTTTCATTCTGTAACATCCTTGAAGATTTAGAGCTTCTCTTCACTTAATCCACTACTCCTGCACTCTTCAATCGTTACACAATTTCAAAACTCTTTCAAAATGATTTGAACATATTTATTTATAAGAGCATTCACTTAATGATTTGTCAACAAGAAATATTACTCATGATATCAGCTCCAATTACTTTGAATCATCCTTAAATTCAAGCTGCAACAATTCCTCAAAGACAATCCCAGTCTCATTCGATTACACATGATCATCACACAAACTCTTGATGCTCAACAACTGTAGGATTTTATTCTCGATTAATCATGAACTATTAATATTTTCTCTACCCATCAAAAATAAACAACACGACCTCAATGCTTGGCCACCATATGATCTTTCCATGTATTGATCTTGTCCGTTGATCTATTTATTTTCCACCAAACATCCCATTCAACCAAAATGAAAAACAACTATTGGATGATATCCTTAATCAGATCTCAACCATTGATCTATTCTTCCTAGCATATTTAGACCTCATGTAACCATAACGCACAAACAACATCCTATTTGGACCTTGGATTTATCTCAACCATAAATTTCTTCTTAGTATATCAGGACTATAGGTCTTCAGTTTATATCCAACATCCTATCAGATATTAGATTTATCTTGATTGTCTATATGTATTGATGGATTCACTATGACTCTAGAGCATATCTCTTCATATCTCTGTGACCTCTAGAGTGTACCTTATTATTCCGTCACACTCACTTTTCACCTATACTTAGAAATTTCACCGTGGGTCTATGAGACATCATGAGCCATCAGATATCTCACCCTATGGGCCATCCGACCTGTGACAAGTGGTAATATTTTGGGTTATTCGATCTCTTACATTCTTGGTCGCCTGATCGATTGTTCTTTGTATTTGGTCATTTATTCGAAATCTCTTGGTACTTAGTCATTTTGATACTTAGCTAATTCTTGATATCCTACCATGGATACTTAGCCAATTCTTGATATCCTACCACTGGTCTATGAGTTTGATCTTATTTCATCATTTCTCTTCATCCTTGTCCGACTGATCTAATATTAGTACTTAGTCGATTTTCCAATATCTCACATCAGGTCCGCATGTCTCCTATACTTAGCCAATTTTTGACCTTCTTACTATGGGTCTGCAGGACATATTCATCATTTCTCTTCACCCATGTTCAACTAATCTAATATTAGTACTTAGTCTATTTTCCAATATCTCACAGTAGGTCCATGGGTCTCCTATACTTAGCCAATTTTTTACCTTCTTACCATGGGTCTGCATGACATATTCATTTGTTCTTCTCTTGTCGACTTTTTTCATCCATTTGATCCAATATTCATACTTATCCATTTCTTGAGACATCGACTGATTCTTGGTACTTAGTCATTTTCAATATTTCACCACGAGTTCGTGGGTTCACGCTTTCATATTCTTGATTCTCCATCGTGCTCACTATCTCTGTGATGTTTGAGAATTAGTCATTTTCTGAGATCTCTTGCGCTGATGTAGAATATGAGGTGGACCCCCTTTGATGTGACACTCATTTTTCTGGACATGTGGTGGTGATGTGGTGCTGACATGGTTGATCTGACCCACCAGGTATTGAACCCCAACTCTTTGATCTTATAGAATTAACGGTTAGGATTAACCATCTCCACATCCACTGTTATCCACACCAAAATGTAACTATTTTTCATTATAAACCTTTTGGACTCAGTTTTCCCAACAAATGTTGGATATATCATTATGCAGAGATATTCTGTTGTGCCCTCAGAATCTTATTACTGGTTTTGTTGTCTCCTTTTCGTATACCATGGGAAAGAAAACATTGTTGTCTTTTACTCTTCTTTGTCATATATAATTCCTCGATTTCTTTCATTCACACCGATATCTTGTTCCTCTATGTATTATTGCTCCTCAATCATGTCCAATTTCAATTATTCTTTAGACACAAAGGTTTATCATCACACAGTGCCACACATGGACTTCATTCACATAGAAATATGTAGGATGATTCTTAATATCCTCTTTGGTTGTAGAAGTTAACATATGGGATGATTACCTTCATGCACATAGAGTATATATTCCTCACAGGGTCTCCATGACATCCTTTGACATAAATGACAACACAAATTCCAACAAGATTGGGAAAAGGAAATGCATTCCTTGGTTTTCAAAACTTGGAGGCCAAGAAAATAATGCAAATGTCCTAAGTTTGTCATTTCACATTTGTTTTTAAGGTTGTATTTCACAATTTAAAAGATTGGTATCACTACTAGTAACGATAACATCATGAACAGAAAAAACAACTATTATGAGATGTGTACCCACTTTCTTGGTGTATACATTGGGGTTATAATGAAATCCATAGTAGCCAATGCCAAAAACATACTATCCATTTGATCCAAAAAGGATTCAAAGAAGACTAGGGACAACTCAGAACTCGCAAAAGAAACTCAGGAAGCTCATAATGGCCTCAACAAATAGAGAAAGGGAAAAAATTCAAAGTCCTCAAAACTCAGTGAAAGTGGCATCATCACGAAGATAACATCAAAATCTTTCCAACAACACAAACGACTTGTCAAATAAAGTTACAAATCAAAATATATTCACAGTCAAAGTTTGGTCAACCTAGCCTAGTCAGTAGGGGATGAGTCAACATCCGTACTGTTGACGTCAGCATCTGTACAACGTACATGGCACTCACAGGAGGAAAACCTTGTCATGATGATGTCAACATGGTGATGTGGAAGCATGAGAGGCTGCCACATGTTACTCATTTTTGGCATTTTTGGGTCATTTCGTGGACTAGTAAAAATGTGCCACATGGAAATCCGTACAACCACGTGTCAGACCGTATGGTGACATGGTAGGATGATGTGGTAGCTGAGGTGGAAGAACGTACACTGACATGGTGGGTGAATGTATATTTGGTTGACTTGGCCCAATGGTTGGCGACCACGTGGCCCAGTCATCGGCTGCCACGTGGAAGTGGGAAAATGCCCAATGAGGGCCCAAGAACGAAATTTGAAAAATAAAAAAGGGATTGGCAAGTCCACCAAATATGGTGCCCAACAGTCATGTATAAACCACTGCTAATATTGGCAAAACCACCATGTATTAATATATATATAAGTTATAACCAACATCCCAAAAACGGAGGCCCGCAGGCTCGACCCCTAGACCTCCCCCTTTATCTACGCCTTAACAAATGCTCTACCACCCACTAGGAAAACTATCTATGTTGTTTACAATGCCTGAAATATTACTTAAATTTTGAATCTTCCCAGTGCTGAAGGAGTAGGTGTGTGGGGGTACGAATGACATGTTTTACAAGGCATTTTCTTGGCATTAATTGCAGGTTGCAGGGCACAAAAATCGAGACAGAGTTTCTCTTGGGCCTGGGAGTGCCAGGTTCGGATTGAGGAGTGGAGACAATCATTTTTTGGTAATTCAACACCACAAATTCAATGGTACTTTATTTTTTATGATCTGAGCAAAACGTTTTCATCTTGATTCTAGAATGAGGTATACTTATGTATTTTTCCAAATTATTTTGCTGAGTTAATAAAAAGGCCTACCCATTTGAGAGAAGAACCCGAAGATGTAGTCCACCAGGGACAAACTTCATTATCAAGTTTTTGGTGTTCAGATTTGATGCCTATGTCTCTTCATTATTGAGATTTTCCTTCTTTATTGGTGCACTTTAATTTATGATCATTTAATACAATTCTTTATAAGTCACTTCGATGAAAAGATCCTGGATCATGTTGGTATCAGAACAATAATCTTTGATGTGAATTGTTGAGTGTGAATGCTTACTAGGTCCAAGCATAAACAGGGTGAAGGAACTCTTAATACTTTCAATCCCAAAGTTGGCCATGCATCTTGAAGGAAGAAAATGGCAGAAGAGGAAAAGCATGATGAATAGGAGAAAAAATTCCATATGGTCTTTTATCGCATGTCAAAAATGGTCGAATGAATGTATGGAGACTATGAGAAGAGGATGAAGAAGAAAGAGAAGAAAAAGGAAGCACAAGCTGATGATGATGCTTTGGTAAATCAAGGGGCTGGAGGAGACCCTACCGAGCCTCCATCTTCACCATCAAGTTCTAGTTCTTCTTCCTCTGAGCATTCTCATCATTATCATCATTATAGCCATAAAACCTCTGTTAAGAAGCCATTACTAAAGATTGATGTAAAATTTTCTTTACCTATGTTTAATAGAGATGTTAATCCTGAAAAACTAGATAATTGGATCCGACAGGTTGAAGTATATTTCCATGTTCAACAGATTGATGAAGAGGAAGTTAAAGTGCATATGGCTTCTCTTCGGTTGGAAGGCACCCCTATCGTATGGTGGGAGAGAAAAATTTAGGACATAAGTAAGTGTGATAATCTTCTTTCCTCATGGTCAAAATTTAAGTCAATGATAAGGAAGCAATTTTATCCATTGGGTTATTTACATAAAGCAATGATGGAATGGAAAACTTTACGACAAAGTAAAGGTCAAACTGTACAAAGTTTCACAGAAGAATTTAGGAAGAAAGATCTTGCATTAAACATTCCTTTGGATTATTATGAAACTTTAATGAAGTATATTGGCGCACTTCACAATTATATTCTTCATAATTTGCTATTGTTTAACCCCACTAGTCTTGACGAAGTTTGTGTGCAAGCTACTCACCTTAAGAATAGGGGAAAGCATGTTCAAGAAGATCCCACAAAGAAACTTTCCAATCTCCCACATAAGCCATTTAAGAAGTTTAAAAGGAAGGACAAGAAGACTGCCACAATAAAGAGAGAAGAAGGAAATCCATCTTGCACTGATTGCAAGAAAATTGGTCACGATGACGAACATTGTTGGAAACTACAGCCATAGAAGAGACCAAAACAATTCAGTGGAAAGGGGAAGAAAAAAACCATTGCTACAGTGCAACAAGATCTTGGTTCTGATTCAAGAGACGAAGGAAAGATCACAATGGTTGGAGTACAAGGTAAATATTCCCTTCATGCTATTTCAAATTCCAATAATGAATCTCATGATGATGAATGAAAGAAGAATGAATTATTTCACATAAGAGTTGTATCTAAGCACACTAAGATAGATACATTATTTGATCCGGGTTCCCAAGTAAACTTGATATCTAAAGCACTTGTCAAAAACATGGGTCTTGAAATGAAACCACATCCAAAGCCTTATCCTCTTGGTTGGGTATGTGATAAAGAAAAATTTAATGTCACCAAACAATGTAGGGTCAGATTTTCCATTGCTTCAAAGTTGATTGATGAAGTGGATTTGGATGTTGTATCACTAGATATATGTGGCATAGTGTTGGGGAGTCTTTATCTTTATGATAGAAAATTAGTCTTCTTTCTTCATAAGAACAAATACCACCTTACTAAGGGGGGAGTGGAATATATTGTTTGAGCTCACAACATGAGGGTAAACAAAAAACTTGTTAGTGCAGATCAAATGATGAGACTTATGTACACTAATAAGATATATGTACTCATGGTCGTAAGAGAGAAAGATGTCAGAACATCCGACGCTTTCCAAGGATGTGATCCTTCTCATAAGAAATAATTAATTGATATTGTTTCTAAGTATGATGGTATTTTCCAAGAACTAGATTGATTACCTCCTAAGAGGGAAATCAAACATGAGATACATCTTTAGCAGGATTCTCCTCTTCCTAATGTGGGCATGTACAGGATGTCAGTTGTAGAGATGACAGAGATCAAGAATTAGGTACAAGGATTATTGGATCAAGGAGTCATCAAGCCCAACTCATCTCCTTGTGGTTCTCTGATCATGATGGTGCCAAAGAAAGATGGCACATGGCAAATGTGTGTCGATTACCAGGCCTTAAATAAAATCACAATGAAAAATCGATACCCTCTTCCTTGTATAGATGATTTACTTGATCAGTTAAAGAATGTTGTTTATTTCACTAAGTTGGATTTGCATAGTGGATACCATCAGATCGGGGTTGCATAACAGGATGCATGGAAGACTACCTTTAAAACCAAATAAGGATTTTTTGAGTGGTTAGTTATGTTGTTTGGGCTTTGTAATGCTCTGGAAACCTTCATGCGCGTGATGAATGATGTATTCAAGCCTTTTCTAGATGAATTTATGATTGTATATTTAGATGACATTATTATTTTTAGTAGGACTTGGGATGAACATGTGAGGCATGTAAAGAAAGTATTGGATACTTTGCAAAGGGAAAAGTTGTATGTGAAATTTTCCAAATGTGAATTTGGCAAGACTGCACTTGTGTACTTATGTCATATTTTAGGAGGAGGACAATTAAAAATTGATCCTTCCAATATTGATGTAATTGTAAATTGGCTTGAGCCCAAAAGTGTAACCGAGATACAAAGCTTCTTAGGTGCAATCCAGTATTGGAGGAGGTTCATTTCAAACTTCTCCTTTATAGAAGATCCTTTGCATGCCTTAACTAGTGTGAAGAACACTTTTCAGTGGGGAGGAAAGCAACAAAAATATTTCGACACTTTGAAGGAAAAGATTAGTACCACACCAATATTAGCACTATTGAATATTCAAAAACCCTTTGAGATCGAGACAAATGCCAACAGATATGCCATGGGTGAAGTATTGATGCAATATCATAAGCCTGCCTGTTACCACTCTGAAACTTTTAACCAAGTTTTTGTTAACTATCCTACATATGATAAAAAGTTTTATGCATTAATTCAAAGCGTAAAGAAATGGAAGCGCTACTTGTTAGGGAAGGAGGAAATCATACATACAGATAACCAAACCTTACAATATCTCCAAGCACAAACCAAACTGCAACAATCTCAACATTACATATGGATGGGTTTCCTACAACAATTTCATTTGGTAATCAAGTACAAAAAGGGTACAAGTAACAAGGTAGATGATATGCTTTCTAGACCTCCTATTGATGCTTCTACTGTTTTGAAAAATGCTTCTTTATCTCATGATAGCTATGTGGAACAATATTCCATTGATGGATATTTTAAAGAAGTGTATGAGAAGATAACCCATGGTGCACAAGTAGAGAACTATTGTCTACAGGGAAAACTATTCCACCATCTTGGAAAGCTATGTATTCCTACAAGTGAACGAGTCCATGTAATACACCAAGCTCACACTTCTCTCGTTTCTGGGAATTTTGGGGTAGGAAAAACTATGGCTCATTTGCATAGGTCTTGTTAATGGCCTCAAATGAAATAAATTATAACTAAATATGTAAAGGGGTGTGTAATGTGTTCCACTTGTAATCCCACTAATAGAAAACTAGGGCTCTAATCACCACTATCTATTCCATCCCATCCATGGGAAAGTATCTCCATGGATTTTGTAGGGGGTTTACCAATGTCAAAAGGGGGTCATGACTATTTGTATGCTTTAGTGGATAGGTTTAGCAAGATGTGTATCTTAATGCCATGTAAAAAGTAGATCATTGTTGAGAAAACTATTAATCTCTTCTTTCAATATGTTTGGGTTCACTTTGGGATACACACATCCATTATCGCAGATCGATATACTCTATTCCCTAGGTATTTTTGGACAAGATTGTGGAGAATGATGGACACCAAGTTGAAGAGGAGCATTGCTTTCCATCCACAGAACAAAGGACATACATAGGTTGTAAACCGAACAGTGGTACTTTTGCTTCGAGGATATTGTAGAAAGCATCCCAAGTTATGGGATGAACAGATACCCTATGTACAACGTGCTTACGACTGAGCCTTACATTCCTCCACTCTGTGTTCTTATTTTGAGACATGTTTTGGGTACCTACCTAAAGTTCCTTTGGACTTGATGTATGGGAGAAATGTTGATTCAAATGAAGAAGAAATGAAGACAGAGCTCGCAAGTTCATCCAAAGGATCTAGCAGGTACACCACGTAGTTAGGGAACAATTGGAGAAAATTCAAGCACATTATAAAGCTCCACATGAAAAACACAGGGTTAATCATCATCTCCAGGTTGGAGACCAGGTATGTCTTCACATTAGCGAGGAGAGATTGAAGGGTGAAGGAAAGAAACTCAAGCCCATTCATTATGGACCCTTCACTATTTTGGAGAAAAGTGGTACCAATGCTTTTCTTCTAGATCTTCAACCTTATATGCAGATTTAGTCAGTTGTATATGTAGATAAATTGAAACTTTTTTAGCCTCCCATGATCATGGATCAGGATGAGTAAGTTTCAATACCTTTAGTTGATGAGTTTGCTTCTGAGTACTTGGATGATTTAAAGGAATATATCATCCTAGATAGAACGACGACGACTTCATGTAGGGTTGATGTTGATTATCTTCGAGTAGGCTTTAAGGGCATACATATAAGAAAAGAAAACTGGATTGAGAAGGACAAGGTGAGATAACTCTTTCCTCACTTATCTATTGATTGATGAAATCTTTTGGTGGTCCAAAAATCTCTCAGTGGGAAGGTATGATCCAAAAATGATCCAAAGAATACTAAGGATATCTCAGAACTCACATAAGCAACTCACGAAGCTTAGAATGGCCTCAACAAACAGAGAAAGGGCCAAAATTCAAATTCCTCAAAACTCGGTGAAAGTGGCATCATCGCGAAGAGCGCGTCGTAAGATTTCCAATGATGTAAACGAATTGTAAAAAAAAGTTATGGATCGAAATATATTCATCATCAAAGTTTGGTCAATCTAGCCCAGTCAATAGGGGATGAGTCAACATCCGTACTATTGACATCAACATTAGTATGAATGACGTCAACATTTGTACAATGTACATGGCACTTGCAGGAGGCAATTCGTGTCATTTTGACATCAACATGGTGACATAGCAGCACCATAAGCTATTATGTGTCACTCATTTTTTCCATTTTCGGGTCATTTTGTGGACTAGTAAAAATGTGCCACGTGGCAGTCCATATATCCATGTGGTAGATCATACAGTGATATGGTAGAATGATGTGGCAATTAAGGTGGTAGACCATACGCTGATGTGGTAGGTGACTGTACATTTTTTTGATGTGGACCAATGATTGGCTGCCATGTGGTAGTGGGAAAATCCCCAATGAAGGTCTGAGAATGAAATTCCAAAAATAAAAAAGGGATTGGCGGGTCCACCAAATCCGGTGGAACCCCACCAAATCTGTCACCCAATAGTCATGTATAAACCACTTCTAAGATTGCAGGAACTACCATGTATTAATATATATATATCTATATCTATATATATATATA
>CBVK0100485148.1:0-18832 GCA_900067695.1 Picea abies
GGGGGGGGGAGAGAGTCGAAGAGGGGGAATATATATAGGGAGTCAAACATTGATTGTGAATAAAGAATATTGAATCCACTAAATTATTATGCTTATATTAAAATAAGAAAGAAGAATCAACGTATCATAATCATCATTAAACCATGTGAAATCATTATTAAACCATAGGTGAATGGTCATATCCATAAAATATCATTATAAAACAAGAGTTATAGGCATGCTCCACTTACGGCTTGGGTGTGGATGGGGTTAAGGGTAGAGTATAGGTTATGTGTAGGCTTAGATGGATCTAGGGGGCCCTAGGTGATGGTAAAGAGAAAGAGGGAGGGAGTGAGGAGGGGGAGAGAGAGAGGGAGGTGTTAGCACTCTGTAAAATTTTTCTGGTTGAATAGACAAATGATAGAGGTAACTATTTCAACTAGCTTTCGAGCTGAGACACTAGCCTACTCAACTCAGAGAGGGCTCTCTCGTGTCACTGGATATATATATGGAAATCAGTGGCTAGATTTGGTTTGTTTTTGGGAATTTTAATAAATTTGTTGGCAGAGAAGGGGAGGAACACTATGGGATATGGAGTCAAAATTCTGAAAGTGAACGAAAACAATGCATCGACTGATAGAACTCTCCAGAGGACAAAGTCTAAATAAGGCGATGAATCTGATTTATTCTTGAATTTAAAAGAGGGGTAGGAAGATAAAGAGAACAAATAATTTCACAAAGCATTACTGAAATGAATTCTAAATTAGTTAAGAAGATAATCACACAGTTTAAATTTCTTATGCCAAGAGAGTCACAAGATGAATTCTGGGCCTTTAAACTCTCCTATTTAAACAGAAGAAAATGTAAATGAAATGACAGGTTACAGGAAATACATACGATGAAGGGAAACAAAGCTCATATCACCACTCGTTAGAATGTTTTCATAGAGACTTAAAAATCTTCTACATTTATATTCAATTCAGATTCGAAAAATTTACAAATAGAGTTTGATACAACCAAAAAGGTGATCTGCACTTATGCCAACATTAATCAATTCAAGTCTCTTAGTACTTATACAATTTGATCAAAAACAATTGAAACCGAAATGTTTCGTCTTTTGTAACAGTTTCGACTGACAGTTTTGGTATACGTAACATTTTACAATAATTAACAAAAAGAAAACATTTCAAAATCATGAAAAAATTATCTGACTGTCTGACTTCTTATGTGCCATCTGTCTCACTCTGAGCTCCCGTCGAATCTGCAAAACAGGTGACACCTAGAGATCATCTGTTGGTTCCTGCGATGTTGCACTTTGTCTTACCCAACCGCGCGATTTCTTTCCATTGTGGATCAGAGGGGATTTTGTAATCCATCATCTCTTTAATCATAATTTCCAAGTCAATGCATGTAGCATAGGACATGGCTAGCATGCTGACCTTCATTGTTTTAAACTTGTTTAAAATTTCAAAATCTGTAGCCAAATACTCTACCAGACTTGGACCTTTCAAAATTCTTCCATATCCTTGAACTTAGAATGGTCCATTCTGCATTGCATGAGGAGAGAGTGATATTCTTATTGATTGTATAACAAGCCTTTACCATCCCAAAATGATGGAAGGCTTTTCATGAACAAATCTTCAAAAGCATATTTAAACTCCTGTATGTTGGATTCCATTTGCACAGCTTTGTTCCAGACTGATCCGAGTAAGTTGTTCTTAGCAATAATCCTCCTATCTGAAATGATCAACGTGGTCCTATTTTTCACACCAATGGTTTGAAGTTCAGCAGTTGGTACAACATTCAGTAAATCAATAGCGTTTTGGGCCCACTCCAAGGGCTTCTTTGCTAATATTTATTTTACAACAACGCATTTGTTCCAAGCTGTAACAACCATGTTATCCTTGTCGTCGATAAAATTCAGATAAACCCTAAATTTAGCAACCTCTGCAGCAATATCGCCCCAAATTACATGTTTGGCTTCCTGTAATAACGTCTTGCCCTTTAACCTAGTTTTAATCTTGTTCACTCTCTCCTACTAATATTGATTTTCTCTGTGGAGTTGAGCTATATTTTCATCCTTTACTTTCATCTCCTGCTTCATCTTTTCCATGTTCTCTTTGAGATTCTTGTTAGCTTGGACTAACCCCTTGGTGCTTGATCCAGCCTCTATATTTTCAGGTATAATGATTGCCATGTCTAATGTTGTTGCCTGTGCCAGTGACCAATGCTCTTTCTCTTTCTCCAATTGCAGCAGTTTAGCCTTGTAATCGAGTGCCTCTTGTCTGAATATTTCTTTCTCCTATTCCAATGCAATCAATTATGTTGTCTATGGATGATCTATAGGTGACATCTTCATCTTTTACTTTAGACTTTGGATCATCTTGTCCTTTTCATCCAAAGAAGCTTTCAACCCCTAGGGACATTCAGACTCTATTTTTTTCACCTGTTTCATCCAGGCTTTGATGGACACCTTTTCCTGTTTCAGTTTTCCATCTAGTTTTGATGTGTATGTCATTAACCTTGCAAATTTTATTGCCAATCTCAGATAATCAGAATATAACATGTCACTGACATTCCTATGAAATTTTACCTTGTTGGGGGCAACAATGTTTTCATAGTGCATTTTGATCTCGAAGACCTTATCATCATCATCCACTGCAATGTTAAATGTCTTCTTCTCCACATCCCTGACTGAGAATAAGGAAGCCTTATGCTGAGAATTCCTTTCTACTTCAGGTAAAAGATCTCTTATTTCACTGTTTTCCATACTTCCTTTCATAGCATACTAATTCATTAAATCTCCCTTAGACTGATACACTACCCCAGGTGTCTGGAAAAATATGTATTTCCTGCTGCTGAAGACCTTTGTGTTGCTTTCATTTTGTGGCCTATTTTTTGTACTAGTTTCTTCGTTCTTGGTTGTAGCCTCTACCATTTCCATGCATGTTTTCCCTTTGAGCTCTTCTTCTTCTAGGTCAACCACTTGAGATGATGATGTGATTTTCATCCTTTTGAGAGTGTCTTGTTGGCCACTGGTATCTAGTGCTTCTGAACTTCTTCTCTTATTGTAAACGCTCATTTTAGGAGCTTTGATAACCAACTTAGGGGAAGGTTTCCATGTTGGGCTCGGTTGAGGAGTTGGTTACGTTTGTTTTTTTTGATATTCTTGTATGGTGACCTCCATTTCCACATAGGTCTCTAGATTGGTCAACTCATCAAATCCTTCAACATGTTCATGTTCATAGAAATCTTTTATACTGCCCAATCTTCTCTTTGATATGATCTGATGGGGATCATATATTCTCCCTTGCAACTGTGTGAAACCAAACTCACTGAGCTTGGATTTAATCTGGGGAAAATAGGACTTACTCTTCACCACGAAGGGACCTACCACAAAAGGAAATTTTAGATTATAAGTCTTGTGTGCTTTCAGAAAATGTTCATTCTCTGGGTTAATTCTTTATCTTATGAATTCCAAACCAAAGATCCTGGGCATCATAAAAACTGGTAAAAGATAAGGTCTTTCCTAGTATCCATATACCCAAATCACAGTAGATTGTGTGAACAACACCCAATCTCCTACCAAGATTTTTGGATTTGGCTATAGTGAGCTTTTCATCTCTTCCAGAACTCTCGGTAGATATGAGCCAAAAATGAGATTGTATACCTTGGACATCATCTTGTTGATGAAGATGAGCATGGTGATCCTTTTGCACTCGGTCGAAATCAAAGTCGTCTCAGGAAATTCGGTTTTGTTGAACTCCAGAAACATCCTCAGCAAGTGAGTGTAGTATCTGAAGTGTCTCAACAAGATGAAGTTGACTAGTTGTTGATGTATATTATCTGCAATAAATTCATCAAAACTAACACGAGACCAGACAGAAAACAAACCAACAGGAAACCTAACATGACTTCTACCACAAAATTGTCATTGTCTAACCCTAAAATTTGACATGGCAGGGAACAAGTCCACTGGACTTTGACAATCATGATGCTTGCACTGGCACATAATGATAGACTCCTTGAATGATGTTCAGGCTTGACTATAGTTTGCAGAAATAAGGTTTTAACTTTGGGCAGACACTCTCTATAAATTGTGATCATTCTTTGTTCCTCGAAGGGCTCTGACACTGTGGGGGAGGCATCTGGTACACTAAGAGCATGCCAAAGTGATGGACTTTCTACTTTACACAGAACTTTAGATCCTAATTTATTTAAAATGACTCATTCTCCCTGAGAATATTGCTCTACACACCATCTTACAAATTCAGAGAATGGACAAACTGTTTCTACGATGTAAGGGATGATGGAGGCTTGATCCACTTCAAGGAAAGGTATGTGCACTCCAACATTGTCCAATAAATTCAATCTAGACACGAAAATGGGTGAGATTGTTATCTCTATGTCGAAAACGTCAAAATATCTGTCAATTAGGGCTTCCTCCCTAGAGGATATCTCTTGTTCATTCATGAATAAAATGATAGGACTGGTAGCCATGGTGAAGAATCCCTGTCAAGTGGAAAAAAATGCGAGTCTGGTTCAGTTCTGAGATTTGAAATTTGACTGGAAGCTTTCTGCCAAAATTTCAAACATTCTAAGGCTTCGAATTATCATAGAATAATATTGGGGATTCCCCCTTTTATAGGTATCTATTGGTATCGGGGGTTGGAGAAAACGGTTTCAAGTGAACCTCTTTTTGCCCCAACGTATCTCTGAGGGTGCCACGCGTCCATGATTTAAACCATGGTAGTTTTCCCTGACCAGCCCTCTATCTATTAATCTTCGTTGTATTTCAATTGTCGATATAAACTTCAACCGTTCATCCGGGCTACTTCAGGATCTATGGTCCACATTGGCCTGGCATCTTTGGCATCATGGTTGGAGGAAGTGGTATTAGTTAGACTAATTTTTCCCCCGATGTACCTCTACGGGAACCACGCGTCCTGTAATGAAACTGCGATTATTTTCCCCGGCCTACCCTCGATCACTTAACCTTTGCGTTAGTTAAATCTCTCATATGGGCATTAGTCATTGATCTGGGCCATTTTCAAGATTGGCATTCCATCGAGTATTGCTCTTTACATCTCTGCTATTATTTCTGTATGTCGCCAGATATAGCGAGGCCCTCTGATCTGTCATACCTCTATGGTGATATAACCCTTCACTAAGCTCTTTAAGCTCGGATGCCAAACAAAAAATATTATGGTGATAACATTGGCTCTAACTGGGGATGCTATCCTCCCTACGAGGTAGCAAAGAACTGTAGATTAAGTTCCTACCCTTTGGGTCGTATTCTTATGTGTGTGATTCGAATCCTTTTACCTTTATTCACAAAATCCAAAGCTACTCATCAAGGCTCAGGGCCTTCACCTCAAGCTTCAACCATGTTGTTTTTATTTCGTCTTTCATATGTAAAGAAAAATACAAAGAAGCTATGTACAATGAATGGTGGGGTGATGATTTTTCAAACAACGTAATGCTTGAGGAACCTGCCATTCACAGGCCCTCCTCCGGTGAGTTTTCCATCACTTTCTTCCAACAAATAGGCATTTCTCCCATGGTAAGCTGTAATTTTGAATGGGCCCAACCACAGGTGATCAAATTTCCCATGTTTACCTTTATCCTCATTCCTGGTGTCCCATCTCATTACCCAGTCTCCAAGTTGGAAGTCATCTGCTTTGGTACGTCTATCGAAAGCTTCTTTGATCTTGTCTTGACGTAATTGTGAATTATTGAAGGCCCTTTCTTTGGTCTATTGTACTCTGATAAGTTCATCCTCACTTCTCTGACTAGCATCTGTTTCTGCTTCTTTCTCTTGTAACAACTTCATCACCATCAATCCCAATGCATTAGGAAAGATAGCTTATGTACCATAAATGATCTGGAAAGGAGATGTGGAAATAGATCTCTTCGAGGATATCCTATCAGCCCACAGTGCATGAATGAAATTTTTGTGCCATGCTTTTTTATTCTTCTGCAACAATGTTTTGATGATCCTGACCAAGATTTTGTTTGAAGACTCAGCTAGTCCATTTCCTTGTGGGTAGTATGACGTAGAATGGCCAAGGGTAATGTTGTAATTACTGAAGAATTTTTCCAACTTTTTAGATTTGAAGGTTGTCGCATTGTCTGTTATAATATTGACCGGGCATCTGAATATAGACAGGATATTGTCTTCTAGGAATCGAATGATAACATAATCTATAGCTTGTCTGGTAGGAACTGCCTCAATCTAGTTAGTAAAATAATCTGTTGCAGTCAGGATCCATTTGTGTTGAGCCGAGGATTGTGGGTGTATTTCTCCTGTAAAATCTAGGCCGCATTGTCTAAAAGGAGCTTCTATTGAGATGGGTTTCAATGGAAGAGACTGCAATTTTCCTTTCCCATCGAAGATTTGACATTCATGACGCTTTGACACTTCTTTGTAAACATCAGGGAAAATACTCGGCCAGTAGAAACAAGCTCTCAAAATTTTGTGCATAGTCATCTTCCAATAATGGTGACCTCCACAGTCACCTTTATGGAACTCTCTAATGGTATTTTCTACTTATTCTTCTATCAAACAGCTCAACAAAATCCCTCCCGGGTCTTTCCAATACAATAATTCATTTACTATACAAAATTTTGCGGCTTTCAGTTTTAAGAATATGGCCTTTGTTTTGCTATACTCAGGAGGAGCTTGTATATTGTTTAACACAAAGATAATATTTGCATACCATGTAGAGTCAAGAAATTTTCGAGATACTCGTGGAGTTGCCTCTTCTTGATCTGTTGTATTCTCAGATATACCTTCAGTGAAATTTATTCCCAAGAGTTCACAGTTCGTTTGCGCCATGAGTCTAGCAAGTCCTTGTCCTTTGATCAATTTCGTGGGTTTGATTTCAAGGTCATACTCTAACAATACAACAATCCATTTTCTTCTCTTTCCTTCAAGATTAGGTTGTGTCAAGATGTCTTTTACTGAGCTGCTTGGGACATAAGTCGTGGTATGTGAATGTAGAATATAAACCCTAAATTCCTTCAATGCTTTGACCAAAGCATATGCCTATTTCTCCATGATGTCATATTTCAGAGGAGAATATCTCAATGTCTTACTGTAGTATGCTATGGGTTCTTGAATTTCGTTTCATCCTTCTGAAGTAATAATCCTGCAATAGTATGCTTAGAAGAAAAAGAGAATAGTATGAAATATTTCTCAAAATTTGGACTGGCTAGCACAAGAGCCTTTGTTAATTCTACCTTGATGTCTTCAAAGGATTTTCTAGCCTCAGGGACCCACTTGATTTCATTTCCCTTCTTTAACATATTGGTGATATGTTTTATGATTTCAGCTAAATTAGGAATCAATCTTCTTAGAAAATTTACCTTGCCCAGGAAAGATTGTACCTCCTTTTTGCTTCTGGGTATGCCAATATTCAGGATTCCCTCTACTCTGTTGGGGTCTACCTTTATCTGTTCCTTTGAAATAATATTCCCTAAGATGTTTCCCTCTTCCATGGAAAAATTTGACTTTTTCAGATTCAAGGATATGCCAAACTTTCTGCACTTTTCGAATGCCCTCCTGAGATACTTGATGTGTTCTTCATCTGAGGTAGAATATACCATAATGTCATCCAAATATATAATAATGAATTTATCCTTTTCATCTGCAAAATCTATATCCATATCCCTCTGAAACGTTGCCCCTACATTCATGAATCCAAATGGCATTTTAGCATACATAAATATTCCCCAAGGTGTGGTGAATGTTGTCTTTTCTTGATCATCAAGATGTACCATGATCTGATTGTATCCCGAGAAACCATCTAATATTGACATCTTTTGGGAGCCTACCACTTTCTGTAAAATGTGATCCATTTTAGGCAATGGCTAGTTGTCTTTAAGGGATACTTTATTTAGGTTTCCGAAGTCGACACACAACTTGATTTCTCCACTCTTTTTTCTAACTAGTACTAGATTGGCTACCCATTTGGAGAACCTCAGGGACACTATGATCTTCACTTCAAACAAGTTTTTCACTTCTTTCTCTATCAATGGTAACAACAGAGAATTTATTCTTCTTAATTTTTGTTTGAATGGCTTATGGTATTATTTAATTGGGATAACATGCTAGATTTTACTGGTATCATAGACTTTTAGATCATCGTAACTCCAAGAAAAAACATCAGGGAATTCTTTCATTAATTTGACATACCTCTCTTTGATTTCAGGGTTGAGCTTCCTAGACAATTTCATGATCTTTGGGTCTTCTGGAGTTTCGATATTGCAATCTTATATGTCCCCTTCATTTACTGTGATCTTTGGGCTTCTAGCTAGGTCATTGTTATTGAAAAGTTTCTCTAATGGCACCAGACCCTTGGGGATGATATTACTCTTCAGCTGCACAATATCTCTACCAACGATCTGATTATCGAAATATCCTTCTTTCATGAAAGCGGGTGCATCTACCTCATCATCGCAATATTCATCGTCAATGTTCAAATTCTCAAACTCATTCTCCATTTTTAGAAATCTTTCCATCAGCTTGTCATTTTCGAAAACCTTCCAGTTCTTCATATTGTCTAGTATTGTTGGCATGTACTTTACTTCTACCTTGTATCTTTTCTCAGGGAAGATAGGGACTCTAAAAACTGCTACGGAAGTGGCCAGAGCGTCAACAATCTGATTCTTCTCTCTTGGGATGGCCGATAAATTGCATTCTTCAAACTTCTTGAGGAGTTCCAGCACCAAATTCCTATAAGCCCTCAATATGGGTTGTTTTCCTTGGTAGATGCCCTTGATTTGATTTATAATTAACTCAGAATCTCCATGCATAGAAATTCTTTTGGCACCTAGTTCTTCTAAAACTTTCAATCCCAATATCAACACATCACATTCGGCCATGTTATTAGTGCATTCAAAAATAATTTTGTAGGAACACAATTTCTCATCTCCTTCAGGATGGTTGATCCATATGCCAGCTCCAACTCCTTCTCTACAGGAAGCTCCATCTAAATTCATCTTCCACAATTGGTCTTCTGCATTATCTTGTGGCTCTAAAATTTCTTCCATCTACCCCTTAATCTCATCCTTGTCAGCTAAAACAACTTATGTTTCTTCTTCTGAGCACAGGTCATTGAAGAAGATGGAAGATCCTAATTCATTGTCTACCGAATATATAGGATGATTGCTATGTTGTGATTTATTGTTGACCATATATTTAATCAAAACCTCCCTGTACAATCTTTTGTAATAACCAAAGACATGAATAGTAGGATAAGACATGTCCATATGGAGGGTTCCCTTTAATTTTGCAGCCCATGATCTGGACAAAAGCATACCAAATTTTGGAGGGATATCGACAGCCACTACGTCCATCACCATGTTCTTTGTTGGAATTTGTGCCAAAGAAACGATCATGTCTTTGATGATGCCAAGGCATTTTACCTTTATTGAATTGAAGGAGAACAGATCTTTGTAAGGTCTTGTGACTTCGAGACCTAATTGGTCCATGACTACCTTTGGCATCAGGTTGTGTGATGCTCTAGAATCCAGCATAGCATTGTGTAGAATCATGTCATGTATTTTCAAACTGACATAAAAGGGAGGGACTTCTTCATTTTCACTACCTTCTTCCACTCTTGGGCCAAATAGAATAGTTGGGTGATCATCTTGTATGTTTAAGGTATCATAGGCTTGTCCCATTTTAAGCATCTTGATGATCTGATTTCTATATTCGTTGTTCCTGATCAATTCATTAAATGGTACCAAAATTTTTATCTTAGCCATTTCACTCTCAAAATAAAAAGATGATGGGGTCCTTTCTACCTCTTTGGTGACCATTTATCTTCTTATCAATATTTTCTTCTGAGGTTATTCTTTATGCTTCCCCTTTTCCATGGTATCTTTTGCAACATCATCTTTCATAGTGGAGTCCTTCGCAGTAGAATCTTTCTTGGTCTGACTAGAAGAAGGCACATTATTCTGAGCTTCTTTGGAGAGATTCCCATTTGGAGGATTACCTTTGGGAGGATTTGAGGGCACTTTTTGATTTTGGAGGTTATATTGCCTTTGGAATTGCATGATGGTGTTTTGTAGCCTGGTCTCATAATCTTCTTTTTCCACTGATACCCTTTCCTCATCATCTTGTAGAAATATTTGATCTGCATCCACGAACTGGTCATGTTCTTCTTTGGTCAAAAATATCTATGTTTCTTTATCATCACAACAGTTCATGTTATCTTCGAAATATCCATCATAACCTTCATTTACATAATTATTTTGGAAAGGAGGCTTGATTTGTTGTTCCCTTTGATTCCCTTGATTTCCCTGATTTACTTGGTTTCCCCGATTCGCCTGCTTTCCCAAATTTGTTGGATCTGCTTGATTTGCTTGATTTCCTTGGTTCCTTTGCCTATTCCGTGGAACAGCTGGTCTTCTCGGATTTCTGGGTGGACCATCTGCCTGGTCTCTAGGGTTGGGCCTATTTCCTAGCACCATTCTTTCCATCATCTGCTCCATGTTTCTCATCATTGTTTCGAATATGTCCTCTGATGTTTGAGATGTTGAAGGTTGTGCTTTGTCTTGAGCTCTGTTTTATGTCTCTGCTAGCATTAGTTTTTATCTTCCCTGAAGACATCAGGTTCAATTCCACTTCTATAGCATTAGTCGTCATATCGTCTAAAGTGGTGGACCTTTGTTCTATTAATAATAACGCAAAGTCACTTTCAAAAGAATCAACATATTTGAGTTGAGCAGCCTGGGGGGGGGTTTTACTTCAATAGGAATGGAATTATACAGTTTCATGAATATAGATGAAAACTCATGTACTGTCTCATCAAGTGATCTCTTCATATTGTTATACTAGGTCAACAACTGAAGGGGATTTTTCTTGTCCCCCCACTTTACAAGAAAGCTTATCTCAAAGGCTTCAAAATTTGGAATACTCCTCGTTAGAAGGGCTCTGAACCACTTCCTCACTTCTCCAGTAAGGCTTTGTGTAAACAGTCTCATCTTCACATCTTCATAGTCTACTTCTTCCAAGTCTACAAAATCATTAAACCAGTCTAAATGTTTTTGAGCTAATATGTTACCTTCAACATCATATAGTTTAATCCTTAGGTTGTAATCTTTAGGCAGGTCATGTAGTTGAGAGGGCGGTATGAGGGGCACAAATATGGCTACCATAGCTACTATGAGTGGTCAGAGTGGATGTTGGTTCTGAGAAGGGGTCACTACAGGATTAACAGATGCGGCTAAAACCAGCTCTTGAAATATCTTTTCGTCAAAGATAGTCTCGCCTAGACAAGACTCAGACTTAGTTCTGAATAAGGATTGTTCAAATTTCACGTCAAACTCAAGGTATTCAATGCTAGTCGCTTCATATCTAGAAAAGTATAGATATCAGTCTGGACACAATACTGGGGTTACAGGCCTTTCCTTTCTTCTGTGTACAATCTTTTCAGGGTCAAACACAAGGATTGCAGCTTTTGGGTCTGGATTTCTCCTGGTGTGAAATTTCTTACGAGCCAGGAATTCTATCTCACAAGGTGTGGTGCAACTGGTCACTGAATAAAAAAGTCACCAGAGTAAAAATAGTCTCATCCAAAAAGGTATTTGATCCGCTGTCACCCTCAGGGATCAAACCGAAGCTTTAAGTCATTTTCCCAGGGAAGATTTTTTCAATTTTGTCCCCAGCAATGGTGCCATAATGTTAGCACTCTGTAAATTTTGTCCGACTGAATAGACAAATGACAGAGGTAACTGTTTCAACCAGATTTCGAGCTAAGGCACTAGCCTTCTCAACTCAGAGAGGGCTCTCTCATGTCACTGGATATATCTATGGAAATTGGTGGCTAGATTTGGTTTGTTTTGGGGAATTTTAATAAAGTTGTTGGCAAAGAAGGGGAGGAACACTATGGGATATGGAGTCAAAATTATGAAAGTGAATGAAAACAATGCATCGACTGATAGAACTCTCCAGAGGAAAAAGAATAAATAAGGCGATGAATCTGAGTTATTCTTGAATTTAAAAGGGGTGTAGAAAGATAAAGAGAACAAATAACTACATCATAGCATTACTAAAATTAATTTTGAATTAGTTGAGAAGATAATCACATAGTCTAAATTGCTTAAGCCAAGAGCATCACAAGACGAATTCTGATCCTTTAAACTCTCCAATTTAAACAGAAGAAAATGTAAATGAAATGACAAGTTACATGAAATACATAAAATGAAGGGAAACAAAGCTCATATCACCACCCGTTAGAATATTTTCATAGAGACTTCAAAATCTTTTGCATTTATATTCAATTTAGATTCAGAAAATTTACAAACAGAGTTTGATACAACCAAAAAGGCACTCTGCACTTCTACCAACATTAATCAATTAAAGTCTGTTAGTACTTATACAGTTTGATAAAAAACAATTGAAACCGAAATGTTTCATCTTCTGTAACAGTTTTAACTAACAGTTTTGGTATATGAAACATTTTACAATAATTAGAAAAAAGAAAACGTTTCAAAATCATGAACAATTTATCTAACTATCTGACTTCTTCTACACCATCTGTCTCACTCTGAGCTCCCGATGGATTTGCAAAACAGGTGACACCTGGAGATCATATGTTGGTTCTGGGGACGTTGCACTTTGACTTACCCAACCACATGATTTCTTTCCATTGTGGATCAGAGGGGATTCCGTAATCCATCATCTCTTTAATCGAAATTTCCAAGTCAATGCATGTAGCATAGGATATGGTTGGCATGTTGACCTTCACTATTTTAAACTTGTTTAAAATTTCAAAATCTGTAGCCAAATACTCTACCAAACTTGGACCTTTCAGACTTTCTTCCATATCCTCGAACTTAGAATGGTCCATTCTGCATTGCATGAGGAGAGAGTGATATTCTTCTTGATCATATAATGAGCCTTTACCATCCCAAAATGATGGAAGGCCTTTGACAAACAAATTTTCAAAAGCCGCTTTAAACTCTTTTATGCTGGATTCCATTTGCACAGCTTTGTTCTGAACTGATCTGAGTGAGTTGTGCTTAGAAATAATCCTCCTAGCTAAAATGATCAATGCAGTCCTATCTTTCACACCCATGGTTTGAAGTTCAGCAGTTGGTACAACATTTAGTAAATCAATAGCATTTTAGGCCCACTCTAAGGGCTTCTTTGCTAATATTTCGTTTACAACAGTGCATTTGTTTTGAGCTGTAACAACCATGTTATCTTTGTCGTCGATAAAATTCAGATAAACCTTGAATTTAGCAACCTCCACAGCAATACCGTCCCAAATTACATGTTTGGCTCCCTGCAATAATGTCTTTCCCTTTAAGCTGGTTTTAAGATTTTTCACTCTCTCGTGCAAATCTTTATTTTATTTATGGAGTTGAGCTATCTTTTCATCCTTTCCTTTCATCTCCTACTTCAGCTTTTCCATGTTCTCTTTGAGATTCTTGATCTCACCTATTTTTGAGCTTACCTAGGACATAGCTTGGCCTAACCGCTTGGTGCTTGATCTAGCCTATGTATTTGCAGGTATAATGACTAGCATGTCTGATGTTTCTGCTTGTGCCAGTGACCAATTATCTTTCTCTTTCTCCAATTGCAGCAGTTTATCCTTGTAATCGAGTGCCTCTTGTCTGAATATTTATTTCTTATGTTCCAATGCATTCAATTTTGTTGTCTGTGGATGATCTATAGGTGACATCTTCAGCTTTCTATTTATACTTTGGATCATCTTGTCCTTTTCATCCAAAGACGCTTTCAACCCCAGGGGACCTTCAGACTCTAGTTTTTTCACCTGTGTCATCTAGGCTTTGATGGACACTTTTTCCTGTTTTAGTTGTCCATCTAGTTTTGATGCGTATGTTGTTAACCTTGCAACTTTTAATGCCAAGCTCAGATAATTAGAATATAACATGTCACTGACATTCCTATGAAATTTTACCTTGTCAAGGGCAACAATGTTTTCATAGTGCATATTGATCTCGGGGACCTTATCATCATTAGCCACTACAATGTTAAATGTCTTTTTCTCCACATCCCTGAATGAGAGTAAGGAAGCCTTATGCTGAGAATTCCTTTCTACTTCAGTTAAAACATATCTTATTTCACTATTTCCATACTTCCTTTCATAGAATAATGATTCATTAAATCTCCCTTGGACTGATACACTTCCCCAAGTGTCTAGACAAATATCTATTTCCTATTGTTGAAGAGCTTTGTGCTGCTTTCGTTTTATGGCCTATTTCATATACTAGTTTCTTTGTTCTTGGTTGTAGCCTCTACCATTTCCATGCATGTTTTCCCTTTGATCTCTTCCTCTTCTAGGTCAACCACTTGAGATGATGATGTGATTTTCATCCTTTTGAGAGTGTCTTGCTAGCTACTAGTATCTAGTGCTTCTGAACTTCTCCTCTTATTGTAAATGCTCATTTTAGGAGCTTGGATAACCAACTTAGGGGAAGGTTTCCATGATGGGTCCAGTTGAGGAGCTGGATCTATTTGTTTTGTTTGATCTTGTTGTATGGTGGCCTCCATTTCTGCACAGGTCTCTATATTGGTCAACTCATCAAATCCTTCAACATGTTCATGTTCATAGGGACCTTGTCTACTGGCCAATCTTCTCTTTGATATGATCTGATGGGGATCATATATTCTCCCTTGCAACTACGTGAAACCAAATTCACTGAGCTTGGATTTAATTTGGGGAAAGCAGGACTTACTCTTCACCACGAAGGGACCTACCATGAAAGGAAATTTCATATTAGAAACCTTTTGTTCTTTCAGAAAATGTTCAGTCTCTAAGATAATTATTTGTCTTATAAATTCCAAAGCGAAGATCCTGGGCATCAAAAAAACCAGTAAAAGATAAGGTCCTTCCTAGTATCCATATACCCAAATCACAGTAGATTGTGTGGATGTTGGGTATGTGTTATATTTTTTCGGGCCGACATATTTTCATCGGGCCGAGCCGACATATTTTCGTCGGGCCGACATATTTCCGGGACCACATGATATTAGGTGGTTTTTCAGCACATGGTTTTTTGCCGATGGTTTTCTATTTTTGGTTAAGGAATTAGGGTTTTGGACTAATCCAGCTCATTGGGTTAGGGTTTTGGGTGCCGCTAGCTCCTATATGTATATTGTATTGTAAACAATGTAACACAATGTATCAATATAATATATGTTGGTTTTTCTGTTCTTTTCTGAATATCAGTTTGCAATAGATATTGTACAAGGTTAGAATTTACAGTGAACAACACCCAATCTCCTACCAAGCTTTTTGGATTTGGCTGTAGTGAGATTTTCATCTCTTCTAGAACTCTCAGTAGATATGAACCAAAAATGAGATTGTATACCCTAGACATAATCTTGTTGATGAAGATGAGCATGGTGATCCTTTTGCACTCGGTCGAAATAAAAGTCATCTTAGGAAATTCAGTTTTGTTGAAATCCAGAAACATCCTCAACAAGTGAGTGTAGTATTTGATGTGTCTCAATGAGCTAAAGTTGACTAGGTGTTGATGTATATTCTCTGCAAAATATTCGTCAAAATTGACACAGACTGACTAACCAGACAGAAAACAAACCAACAGGAAACCTAACATGACTTCTACCACAAACTTGTCATTGTCTAACCCTAAAATTTGACTTAGCAGGGAACAAGTCCACTGGACTTCAACAATCATGACGCTTACACTGGCAGGTAATGACAGACTCTCTGAATGATGTTCAGGCTTGACTATAGTCTGCAGAAATAAGGTTTTAACTTCGAGCAGACACTCTCTATAAATTGTGATCATTCTTTGTTCCTCGAAAGGCTCTGACACTGTGGGGGAGGCATCTGGTACACTAAGAGCATGATGGAGTGACAGACTATCTACTTTACAAAGAACTTCAGATCCTAATTTATTTAAAATGACTCCTTCTCCCTGAGAATATCCCTCTACACACCAACTTACAAATTCGGGGAATGGAAAGACCGTTTCTATGACATAAGGGATGATGGAGGCTTGAGCTACTTCGAGGAAAGGTATGTGCACTCCAACATTGTCCAACAAATTCAATCTAGACATGGAAACAGGTGATATTGTTATCTCTGTGTCGAAAACGTCAAAATCTTTGTCAATTAGAGCTTCCTCCCTGAAGGATATCTCTTGTTCATTCACGGATAAAATGGCAGGATTAGAAGCCATGGTGAAGAATATATGTCAAGTAGAAAAAACCAAGAGTCTACTTCAGTTCTGACCTTTGAAATTCGATTAGAAGCTTTGCGCCAATTTTTCGAACGTTGGGGGTTCCTCCTTTTATAGGTATCTATTGGCATCGGGGGTTGGAGAAGATGGTTTCAAGTGAACCACTTTTCTCCCCAACGTATCTCTGAGGGCACCACACATCCATGATTTAAAACATGGTAGCTTTCTCTGTCCCGCCCTCTATCTATTAATCTTCATGTTGTTTCAACCACCGATATAAACTTCAGCCATTGATTCGGGCTACTTCAGGATCTACGGTCCACATTAACCTAGCGGCTTTGGCATCGGGGGGTTGGAGGAAGTGGTATTGGTCAGACTGCTTTTTCCTCCAATGTACCTCTACAGGCACCATGCTTCCCGTAATGCAATCACGATTGTTTTCTCCAGCCTTCCCTTGATCGCTTAAAATTCACGTTAGTTCAATCTTTGATACGCACCTCAACCATTGATCTGGGTCGCTTTCAGGATCAACGGTCCACCGAGTCTTTCTCTTTACATATCCGCTATTTTTTTTGTATGTTGCCAGATATAGCGAGGCCCTCTAATCTATCATACCTCTATGGTGATATAACCCTTCACTAAGCTCTTTAAGCTCAGATGCCAACCAAAAAACATTATGGTGATAACAGGAGGGAGGGAGGAAGGGGTAGAGAGAGAGTGATACTGAGTGTGAGAAGAAGGGGGTAGATATATATAAAGATATATATAGGGGGAGAGTATAGGAGAGAGAGGGAGGGGGATATAGTGAGAGTGAGACTAACAACAAGGAGAGAGATAAAGAGGTGGTATATGTAGGAGAAAAAGAGAGGAGAGATATTGGGAGGGAGGGGGAGAGATAGACAAAGGAGGGGGGTAGAGAGAGAATGTGTGAGTGTGAGAGGGAGGGAGTGGGGAGACAAAGAGAGTAGGTAGAGAGAGAGAATGAGAGGAAGGGGGGAGAGATAGTGGGGAGTGGTAGATGTATGAGAGAGAGAGAAATAGAGGGGAGAGTGGTAAGGAGGGAAAGAGAGAGAGGGGGGGGGGAGGGAGGAGGGGGTGGAGAGAGAGTGAGACTAATTGTGAGAGGAATGGGGGAAGATAGAGGGATATAAAGAGATAAATGGGGTGATATTAGAGGTGAGAGAGGGAGGGAGGAAGGGATGGAGAGAGAGTGAGATTAATTGTGAGAGGAAGGTGGGAGATAGAAGGAAGGGGGGTAGAGAGATATAAAGAGAGAAATGAGGGGAGAGTAGAGGAGAGAAAGGGAGGGGGATACAGTGAGAGTGAGACTAACAACAATGAGAGAGAAAAAGAGGGGGTATATGTAGGAGAGAAAGAGAGTTGAGATAGTGGGAAGGAGGGGAGAGATAGATGGAGGATGGGGGTAGAGAGATAATGTGTGAGTGTGAGAGGGGATAGAGAAATAAAAGAAGGGAGCGAGATATCTAGAAATATCAAAAGAGAGGTCAAAAGTGAGATGGAGACAGATAAAGAGGGAGGTAGAATGAGAAACACAGAAATAGGGGTAGAGGGAGATAGTTAAAGTGATACTAGCAACAAGGGGAGAGAGAGACAGAGGGAGTATATGGGCAGGGAGAGACAAAGGGGAAGAGGGAGGGGAGAGAGAGACAGAGAGAAAGGAGGAGGGAAGAAGAGGGGAGGGAGAGAGACAGGGGCATGAGGGAGGGAAAGAGAGGGAGTGAGGAGGGAGAGAAATAGATGGATGGAGAGAGAGAGAGGGAGAGAGTTGAAAAGGAGGGATATAAAGAGGGAGTGTATGCAAGAGTGTGAGGCATGGTGAGACAAAGTCTAGGTATAGGTCTAGGTCTAGGTCATGGTCTAAGTCTAGTTCTAGGTCTAGGTCTAGGTTTTAACATGTCTTTCCAGGTCTAGGTCAAGGGAATTTCTTTCCTTACCATGCCTTTCCTTGCAATGTACCATTCTTGCTAGAGTGCGAGAGTGTAGGAGGGAGAGAGAGAGAGGAAGACAAAGAGGGGAGGTAGAGAGTGAGTGTGCTAGATTGTGGGAAGGAGATAGAGGAATACATAGAGGGGGGAAACAAAGTGTGTATGCGGTATTTTGGGATGGAGAGAGAGGTAGACAAAGAGGAGAGGTAGAGAGAGGTAGAAAAAGGATGGAGGTAGAGAGTGAGTGTGTTAGAGTGTGGGAGGGAGAGAGAGGAAGACATAGATGGGGGATAGAAAGTGTGTGTGTGAGAGTGTGGGAGGGAGAGAGAGGAAGACATAGAGGAGGGATATAAATTCAGGGAGGGAGAGAGAGGAAGAAAAAGAGGGGAGGTAGAGAGTGAGTGTGTTAAAGTGTCTTATGTCTAGCCTGTGATGTCATTCTAAAAACAAGTTTTGTAGAGGAGGAAACCAGAAACTTTTCTCATGAGAAAGATATTTTTGGGAGCTTGAAAACATGCTTATATAAACATCACCAGGGTGACCAAAATAATGTGTAACAGAATGCCCCCCAAAGTATGAGGCTAGAACTTGTGACAGTCGAATTACTTTGTAAAATGCGTGTTTGTCAGGAACAAGGAGCGCACCAATCGAGAACCTGAAAACAACCAAGCATCTACACAATATTATACCATTTCTGAGGTAGGAATTCCCATGCT
>CBVK0100485149.1:0-18832 GCA_900067695.1 Picea abies
ATTCCATCCATGGAAAATAGCCCCAAGCCATGCAGGGAGGATGGTGTAATGCGATATGTCCTATTGTTCACAATGAAGTCAACATATATAGAAGGTAGTTCCTTAGGTACCCATTGTTTCACCAGATGTTTATACCTAAGTGGAACCTCTATGTCTCCTATGCTCTCATCATCATAAGAGCATGATCCTCTTTCGACAAGAAAAAATTTGATGCGTCTACAAAATTTTATTCTGAATTTTTCACCTCTGGTCCTTGTTTGCTTATCATATCTACTAGATGCAGTCACATTTTCCTCTATTTGTCCTAAGCTTTCCTCACTCGACGAAGAAATATCTGACAGATACCTGTTTGGTTGTACCTTCAGTTGCATGTGCACGTATTGTTAGTTAGTAGTCCATCATCATCCAATTTATAATTTATGAACTTTTTTTTCCTATATTCAAAGTTCTAAATAATTTTTTTATATCTTTAGTTTTGGATGCACAATTAGACGAGGGTGAAATTACCAATATTAGTGGTCAACCACCCAATTTAATGTGATATCCCTCTTGATTTTGGACATATTAAGGACATATTAATGTGATAACACTAAGGACATGATAAATTTATCATATGGATCCAAGAAAAAAATAGTAGTAAGGTTGTTGTTTGCTGGATTTGTGCAAATTAGAATTATTATAACAAATGTCCATTGAAGATGAGGGTCAATGCTATGGAGTAAGAAATCCAACCATCAGTTGGTGTGTTGCAAACCTTGGGTGCTTTAGTTGGCAATATGTCTAAGACAAGCCACGAGTAGAACTATACACATATTAGTTTTATTCAAGACAAGAGTCGAACTATACAAATATTAGTTTTGTTCAAGCCAATAGTAGAACTATACAAATATTAGTTTTGTTCAATCCAAGTTGAAGAATAAGTTAGTTATATTGATGGTTAACAATAGTGCAACCTACATTTTTATGTAGGAAGTAGTGGATGTTAAACTCAATGTGCAGTTGAAATTGGTGCAGTCTTTTTTCAAGGAAGTAAGATATAATAGTTAGTTGACAAAGACATGTAGAATTTAGTTAGTTTTTATGCCCTCAGGATCAATTGGTCAAGAGTCCCCGAAATGGTTTGGGATGCAACTTGCAACTAGGCATAAAATGAATATCGAGACTTGGATTGACCGTCGACTCCAATGGATTTCTGGGATAGGATTTTAGCTAGACCACTCCTCACTCCTGGGTGCCATGCCTCGGAAGTTGCTTTACTCATTGATTTTGACAACTAGTGTTTTGCTCAATTTGAAGCAATGCAACATTTGGATTAAGGGGTCCAATTTATGAAACCATGCCTTGAGAGAGGATGGATAATTTGGTCACCTAGTCCATGCCTAAACAAGCTTGCAACATCTCACATAACTCAAAGAAGTTTCTCCATTAGTATTTTATGCCCTAAGCAGGAATTGGCCAAGAGTCCCTGAAATGGTTTGGGATGTGACTTGCAACTGGGAATAAAACGAAAAAATGAGACTTGGATTGAGGAACCATCATCTCTGTTAGATTCCTGGCATAGGATTTCAGCTATAGCACCCCTCACTCCTGGTTCCAACCCCTCGGAAGTTGTATTTTTCATCAATTTCGATAATTGGTGCTTTGTCCAGTAAGAAGCAATGCAACATTTGGATTTAGGGGTCCAATTTATGAAACCATGCCTCGGGAGTGGATGGACAATGTGGTCACCTAGTCCATGCCTAAACAAGCATGCAAAATCTCATGGAGCTCAAAAATGCTGCTCCGTCAGGCTTTTATGCCCTGAGGATGAATTGCTAAGAATCCCCGAAATGGTTTGGGATGCGACTTGCAACTGGGCATAAAATGAAAATAGAGACTCAAATTGTGGAACCATCGACTCCAATGGATTCCTAGGATAGGATTTCAGCTAGATCATTCCTCACTCCTTGGTGCCATGCCTCGGAAGTTGCTTTACTCATTGATTTCAAGAACTAGAGTTTTGCTCAGTTTCAAGCAAACCAACATTTGGATTAAGGGGTCCAATTTATGAAACCATGCCTCAGGAGTGGATAGAAAATATAGTCACCTAATAAACACCTAAACAATCTTGCAACATCTCACGGAACTCAAAAATGTTTCTTCGTTAGGTTTTTATGCTCTCAGGAGCAATTCACCAAGAGTCCTCAAAATGGTTTGGGATGCAACTTGCAACTCGACATATAACGAATATCGAGACTCGGTTGAGGAACCATCGACTCCGATGGATTCTTAGGATAAGATTTCATCTAGAGCACCCCTCACTCACGGGTTACATGCCTCATAAGTTGCTTTAATCATTGATTTCGAGAACTAGTGTTTTGCTCAGTTTGAAGCAATGCAACATTTGGATTAAGGGGTGAATTTATGAAACCATGCCTCAGGAGAGGATGGATAATTTGGTCACCTAGTCCATGCCTAAAAAATCTTCTAGCATCGCATGGAACACAAAAATGTTTCTCCGTTAGTCTTTTATGCCTTGAGCAGGAATTGGCCAAGAGTCCCCGAAATGGTTTGGGATGCGACTTGCAACTGGGCATAAAAAAAAACAAAGACTCAAATTGAGGAACCCTCTTCTTTGTTGGATTCCTGGCATAGGATTTTAGCTAGATCACCCCTCACTCCCAGTTCCAACCCCTCAAAAGTTTTTTTTTTCATCGATTTTGATAACTAGTGCTTTGCTCAGTAAGAAGTAATGCAACATTTAGATTTAGGGGTCCAATTTACGAAACCATGCCTCTGGAGTGGATGGACAATGTGGTCACCTATTCCATGCCTAGACAAGCATGAAAAATATCATGGAGCTCAAAAATGCTACTCCGTTAGGCTTTTATGCCTGGAGGAGGAATTGCCAAGAGTCCCCGAAATGGTTTGGGATGCGACTTGCAACTGGGCATAAAACGAAAGCCGAGACTCGGATTGAGGAACCATCAATTTCAATGGATTCCTTGGATATGATTTCAGCTAGAGAATCCCTCACTCCCGGGTACCATGCCTCGGATGTTTCTTTACTCATTGATTTCAAGAACTAGTTTTTTGCTCAGTTTGAAGCAAACAAAAATTTTGATTAAGGGGTCCAATTTATGAAACACTACCTCGAGAGCGGATGGAAAATATAGTCACCTTGTCCATGCCTAAAAAATCTTGCATCATCTCACAGAACTAAAAAATGTTGCTCCGTTAGTCTTTTATGCCCTGAGCAGGAATTCGCCAAGAGTCCCCGAAATGGTTTGGGATGTGACTTGCAACTGGGCATAAAATGAAAACCGAGACTCATATTGAGGAACCATCATCTCTGTTGGATTCCTGGCATAGGAGTTTATCTAGAGCACCCCTCACTCCCAGTTCCAACCCCTCGGAAGTAGTTTTTTTCATTGATTTTGATAACTAGTGCTTTGCTCAATAAGAAGCAATGCAACATTTGGATTTAGGGGTCCAATTTATGAAACCATGCCTCGGGAGCGGATGAAAAATGTGGTCACCTATTCCATGCCTAAAAAAGCATGCATAATCTCATGGAGATAAAAAATGCTACTCCGTTAGGCTTTTATGCCCAGAGGAGGAATTGCCAAGAGTCCCCGAAATGGTTTGGGATGCGACTTGCAACTAGGCATAAAACGAAAACCGAGACTCATATTGAAGAACTGTCGACTCCGATAGATTCCTGGGATAGGATTTTAGCTAGATCACCCCTCATTCTCGGTTCCAACCCCTCGAAAGTAGTTTTTTTCATCGATTTCGATAACTAGTGCTTTGCTCAGTAAGAAGCAATGCAACATTTGGATTTAGGGGCCAATTTAGGAAACCATGCCTCGAGAGTAGATGGATAATTTGGTCACCTAGCCCATGCCTAAACAAGCTTGCATCATCTCATGAAACTAAAAAATGTTGCTCCTTTAGTCTTTTATGCCCTTAGTGGGGATTGAGGAACCGTCGTCTTTGTTGGATTCCTGGCATAGGATTTTAGCTAGAGCACCCCTCACTCTCGGTTCACACCCCTCACTCCTAGTTCATTCCCAGTTCATGATTGGATTCTAGTTTCCCTAAACGTTAGTTTTTAGGCTGCATGTATTACTGTCCAAAAGGTTGGGAGAATGTTGTGAGAAATAAGAGGAACCTCACTTATTTTCGAGAAAAGGGACACAACACTCCCTATTGTAGGGGAAGGCTAGTATAAGAAGTAACGTTTACTAGATAGAGGGGGGATAAAATTAGTCTTTGACCACTAATTCCAGAATGGGATCATCCTTTTTAAGAAGGACAAGGACTAAAATATCTTCAAGGGAATTTTATATATTTCCATCAAGGACATGGACAATTATGATGTGGACAATTTTGCATGGAGGCATTTCTCCCAGACCTCTTCATGAAATATTGTGAATCTTTGGTGCATGTACAAATATGTGAGATGTGGGTTTATGATAATATTTTGAATTTTCCAATAACATTCTCCATTGACCTTGTGTAAACCATTCCATTTGGTGTTTGTTGCACTAAGTGTAAAGAACAATGTTGGATAATTATAAGACGTAAGTTAGGTATGAGATATTTGTTACCTCTTTATTACCTTTTATTTTAATTGTATCCATATTTTGTATTGATCAAATGAGGAATTAACCCAAAAATGATGCCATTAGACACAAACTCAATCCTAAGTCCAACTAAGGAGAAAAAACAACACACGGTAATTAATCTAGGAGTCAAGCATGCAAACAAACCTTCTCACAAAGAAGCGCTAGTTGGTGATGGAATCCAACATCGCAGAATCAATGCGCGAAGGGGATGAGTTTTGATGGGTGGGAAAGTTACGTTGATAACCTGCTTAACGAACTAACACCCTAGTGCAAGTTACCTCACCGAGCAGTGGGAAACCCTCCAAGGAGTCCAAGTGAGTCTAGCCAATGTCGATCCCAGGTACAACACCACCTTCCCTGTGCTATCACCTTGTGTAGGAAGTCTAAAATATTATGGCCTCTATGGTACCACCTACTATACCAAAGCAGAGGGGGGATAGTCGAAAGTCGACACCAAGACGAACAAAACAGGGTTGATTACTCTGAGGGCCCCAATGCGACCTCATGATTGACCCTTGTGTTAGAAGGGATTCCCAAAGTCAGTGATATAGCAACTGGATTTCACTTCCTAACTCAAGGCTTTATGTTTGTTTATCAGCTTAGGAAATTTATTCTCACAATCCTATTCCAAAGTTCTACACCTAATCTAAAATGGGTTTTAAGAGCCCTAGAAAAGTTTCTAGATAAATTTTAATTAGCACTTGATTTTAGGATGTTGTTACTCAAAGGAGTGGTTGTGAAACTGATGGCGTTTTGATTAGACTCTTTAAACCATGCAAGAGGAAAATGAAATGCAAGAAATTCAACTTTGATGAAAACTAGCTATGGGAAGGAGCAAGAGTTTTTAAGCAAACAAATAATTTTTTGATAGATTACTATGTGTGCAGTACTGCAAAATGACCAAAATTTTAAAAATACCATGCAAATGTCATAGTTCACTTAGTACACCTATACAACATTGAATCAAATGTCATAATTTCTAACATAGTAAACTTTTATGATTATAGAGAAAACCATACACATCTTGAATACTCACAAGGATCATGAGGGTTTCACCTTGTTGACCAAGAACTTATCACGTAATTCATTCATAAAGGGGGGTTTTTAATTATGAACCCACATGTTGTGAATATATGTTGTGCATAAAACACTAAAAATAACAATGTAATAAAGAAAAAATGATACAAATCCTTGTTTCATAAGAGGAATGTCACATAAGGATTTCAAAGTAAGATACAACATTCATTTACATGATCTAGGTTCCTATTCATGCCCCCCTTCATTGGACCAAAAGAAAACACGATTCAAAAATCCATCCTTTCCTCTTTTTAAGAAAACATTATTCAAATACATCCTCTCCTCTTTTTAGTCCTTGCAAAGAAAGGACTATAATAATTACCTCATGCAAATAATTCATATGTATAGAACATGTAGAAAAAAAATATTTAAGTTATGGTAAAGTCATAGAATTTTGTATTTTCTGCCATATTAATTTTTTCTCGAGTTGTACAAATTGTGTAGTTTTTAGTGTTCTCTAAATAAGATGGTTTCTATCCCTATGGCCATTTATGGTCTCTCTTGAGATGGTCCCCACAATCTAAGGAATACCAAGAAAACAATGTGTTGCATTTGTCAAGATAATACCCACAATACATTTTAATGTTAGGACAATGAAAGAAACAATCCAAAATATTAGCAATATATCACATACAAACAATGTACAAGAATTAGGTTGCATAGGGTGAAGAGGGGTTGGTGACTATATAAGAAGAGGTGGCTATGGTGAAAGAAGAAGAGGTCTAGGTGGTCGACATGGAGGATAAGGCATATATTAATAAGGTTTTGTTTTATCTATATTGGGAGCAAGAAAAGGGAAGGATGCACTGTTGTGAAAAACCCCTAAAATAAAACCTGGAAGGAAAGAAAACAATATGTACTCATATTTGACAAGACAAAAAGAATATGTTAATGAATCCATATAAATTTTAAGAAAATTGGATAAAGAAGAATAATTTCAAGGCTCTAGATGAATTTTTGGATCCAACAAGTGAGGAAGAATCCATATCAAGGATGATAGAATCGATGACTATATTGGATGCATTATGTTGACATTGGATGTGAAGAATGGTACTTGTCAGTTACCTTAATTTACCACCTCATCACTTGGTCAATGTGTCATGCCACCATTGGATGTGAAGAATGCCAAATTTCTACTATTCTTGTTGCCACCTCATCATCTAATCCCTATGTCAAGTTGTCATTAGATGTGAATAAGGATCAAGGGGAAAATATGGGTGGATTAGTTATTCCTGGTTACCACTTGGTCCACATGTTATGTTTTCATTGGATGTGAAGAATGCCACTTATTATTTAGACATGGTTTCCACCTCATCACTTGGTCCATGTGTCACATCATCATTGGATGCGAGGAATGACACATATTAGTTAGCCCAAGCTACCACCTCATCACCTAGTCCATTTGTCATGTTGTCATTGAATGTGAAGAAGGGTGTAGGGACAAATATGGATGATATGGATGGAGCATGGTGGATGATCTCTAAGGTGGACGACCATGTGCAAGGTTGATGATATCTAATACAAAAAATGATTTTTATAATGTTGGTCTATGACTTCCTATATTTTATTGTATAGATTTTATTTGAGGATTTCCTTAATACGTGGACAAACTCAACCTTTATGGTGAGTCTATTTTTTGATGAGGCAAAATTCTTCCTCCAATCTACTCATTTTCTCAAAATTATAACGATGTGGTTTATCTCAAAATGAGCCAAAACTCTAAATAAAAAAGTTAAATGATCAAAATTCCCATGTCTTTACCTATGTTTGAAATCAGCAATAAGACTTATGAAAAGTCTTAGATTATAAATTCCATTTCCAAGAGCTCAACTAGTGAATTTTTTACCTTTTGACCTTATTTTTCTTTCAACATTCGTTTCAAAGATTACTTGTCTTGCCACAATGATGATGAGTCCAAAATATGGTGCACTTTTGACAAAATTATGAAGGATAGAAATATGTTTTTTTTTGTGCTACATATAGAATTATATGGTCTATTACCCCTCATTTTGGTATAGGGTAACAAACCTAGTGAATTTATTCACTAGCCTTTGGATTTTTTATCAGTTGTAGACAATTGAGAAACCTACTTGGTTCCACGTATCTTGTTGAGGTAGAGGATTTCATGGAATATTTGTTGATCGAGGATGCAATACTTGATGTTGCATGGTGTCTTGTTGAGTTTGGGCATGGCATTAGTTTCATTCATATTTTTGGGCATCTTCACATTTCCCAATGTAATTCACATTTATCGAGGTAATTCATGATTCCCAAAGCATTGACAAAAAATGTTTTGGCTATTCTTGGTTAACCAAAGCCTCTCATGCCTTGGAACATTCCAAATTTATGAAAGCTCACCTTATTAACTCATTTTGAGGCATCTGTCACATCAATTGATGGGATGTCCACCTTGGAGTTTGCATGAAGGTTTCATTTGGCATGTGTGGGTTTGTTCAACCATCCATTGAATTGGAGAGGACATTGGAATGATTTAAGGAGGGTGATTACACCTTGTTGGCTTCACATTTGACATATTAGAGCTGATTTAGAGGAGGTTGTCCATTTTTTAGGGTTACATTCATTAGTTGTGAAGCCTTCTTCACCTTGAAGAGCCATGTGTCCACTTGGAAGGGGATTGTGAGTCCTTTTTTACATGTTTGATTAGGATTTGTACACCTTCACACAAGAATTATGGAGCCTAATTGGAGGGGCCACCCCCTCTTAAAGGGTTTTTCCTTTTGGTTCTAATATAATCCCTAATCCTTGAATGAAATAATCCCATTATTAAGAGGGTTTCCTCTTGACCTCATCGGCCATTTGATTCATCTTGAATCCATTTCCCTAGTTGGATCTAGAATAGATATAAGCTTCCTTCCATCACCTATATTTAAAACCCTAAAACCCCCAAAACTCCATTTTACTAAGATTTGAAGAAATACATATATTACAAAATTAATCTTTACTACATAGAAATCATACAAAATGGATGCCAAGCAGTCAAATTAAATGTCTAGCATCCATATTTGTGGGGAATTACTAGAGAAAGAAAAGAACAAGGTTAAGTTCAAGAAAATTTGACGTTAAATTTAACAATGCCAAAAACCAACACACACACCTGCCTAGGGTCTGACATGATGTTGTTCTCACCCTATGTTCTATTGTTCCGACACACCTGAAAAATGCCTGCTGTATTTTTCCAAATAAGGTAACGGTGAAACCCTCACGACCTTAGAGAAACACCAATGGAGCTCACGACTCGAAACACCTATTGTTCTCTCCTCCCTGTCGGGCTTGCTGTGGTGTGAATGCAAGGAACACAATTTCTTTTTCGTCGCAAGTGTGAAGGCTGGGCATGGGTTCTCTCCTCCCTCTTAGGCTTGCTGTGGTTGTCTCCTCCTTGGAGGATTCTCTCCTCCCTAGAGGGTTCTCTCCTCCCTTGTTGTGGTTTGAATTCTACATCGTCATCTTAATGCTTGGGCGCAAGCTCAAACGTGTTGTGGTTTGAATGCTATGGCGCGGGCTCGAGCTTGTTGTGGTTTGAATGCTAGAGCGTGGGCTTGATGCTTGGCATTTGTTTTTTTTTTGGTTATTTTTTGTTTTATTTTTTATGTTTCATTTTTTTAAATGTTTTTAATACTAATTTTTTATATTGTTTGAAATTTGTTTTTTTTAATGTTTTTAATGTTTTGTTTTAACACATGTTTATTAATGTTTTTAATATATTAATAATAATAATCTATTTTTTAAAGTCAAGGTCAAGCCAGACACCAAATTGGTGTATGAGACCTCCTCCGCCCAACAATTTTACTGGTAAATTCTACCATGACCATGAAGTTTTACCATGGCACAATTTGTGTGGCCTACCACATGATCAAAATACTTGCATGATATCCAAAGAATTTTTTCAACAAGTCAATGTGATTAACAAGGATGGACCTAGTGACTTAAACAAATATATTGTAGGTGAGTGGCCTGACATGATGCATAATGTTTCCAACACTCCTAATGAAAAAGCGAAAGGAGTGAAGGGAAAGGGTCTATATTTAGCTACCATTGCTAGAGATTTAGCACCCTAACCATCCCAAGAAGAGATAAGGAGGAGGATCTGAGAGAAGGATTGGGTCACATATCAATCAAGGGGTATGATTAATGTCCAAATGGGATATGGGATTCATGAATAGGTTATTTATGAACAAATAATTAGTATTAAGGTCTAACCAATGTCAAGGGAGATAAATAATGGCATTATGTACTAAATGAAGAGTCTCAAATCAAGCGCCAAAAAGAAAAACCATGAAGATTCTCAAGTTATGTCATTGAAATCATCCTTGAACCATGACACATGACCTTCATAGGGTATATTTGGCCTACTAGATGAATATGGGTGCCATGATTCAACCACAACAAAGGCCCTAAAAAAGAGCATATCTCGGTTCCACACATGGAATGGTTATTGGGTACATCATGGTTAGGGTTTTGTATCACTTGAGTGGGATATGAGGGCCCTAAATGACACTTCGTAGGCTCAATTGTCATGAACAACACCTAGAAACCACAACACAATCCCTCTCTAGGGGGTCCTTAGCATTAGAGTTGGATAAGGACACCATTAAGAGTTTTTTTGCAGTAAGGACGGGTAGAGAGGCCTTAACCAACACATCACTCATTTGTAAGGCTTCCTTGAAGGGCTCAAAGCTGTAGGATACATGTGCCATGTGTAGGTTTTTTTCTCTAGAAATGGGTCTTGACACCTAAACATGATTAAGGGGTGAGTAAAGGACTGAAACCATAATTGAACCTTCTCAAGCTCATGTTCCATGAACAACATCTAGATATTAACCTTTTATATGTTTTGCATACTACATATGGGTCTCGAAGCCTTGACCATGGTTGTGTTAGGGAACAAGACTCAATAAATAAATCATTTAGGCTTCAACACTCTGAGGAAAATTGCAAAATAACCCATTTAAACCTATAGTTGGCAATAAAGATAGCTCTCTTGGAGAGAGTTTGGTCTTAGGGAGGATCATGTAGAAATATTGAAGGAATTCACAAGAATCCTTTAAAATATTCTTTATAAGAGTTGGTGAGGAGGAGGATCAAATTGTATGGTATTTTAATCCTTGTTTCTTCATAAATTTCTTGAATGGGGAACTCAAAGATCACAAGTTTTTTTTCTCCTTCTTCAACCATGGTATGATGAGATTAATATTCTTGAATATGCCCAATGTCTTGGTCAGAAAAGGGATTCACAAAAATATATAATCCTTCTTGAGTTAAATCAACAAATTCTTTGATGATTAGTTGGATGGTTTCTACATAGTCATATTGTTGCTATCCTTGCTCACTTGTACATGTTTTAGTCACACCAGAAATATGTTTTCTTGATAAAAAAAAACATGAAATATATCTACAGGTTGATGCATACAATATAATGAGTGTTTTTTCTCTCTATATTTTCAAAATTTCATATTTACTTAAGTGTATATTTTAGCACCTTCCCAAAAACAACACCAAAAAGTGACGAGCCAAAGAATTACAACAAAATTGTTGAGCTCCTCAGCTTGAATTTAACTTATCAATCCATGGACATGCTTATTTACGAGGTATTGTGCATTGTGTATGAAACTACATGAGTGCAATATAACTTACAAATTAATTAAGTAAATTCAATCTAATTCTTATCTTGAATGCTTTGTTGGATTTCTTCCTTAAGTAATTAGTTCATAACCTTCACTGTCTCTTATGTGAGAAGAAAAATAGACTAGAGGGTTATTGTATGGATACTATAGGATTGGGCCAACAAATATTTTGATAGTTAAAACCAGTGACGTGTCATAGGTTCAACAACCTCTTCACCATCATACACCACATGGTAACTGCAAGAACATATTCAAGTGTTGTGTGTCTAAAATATCTAGGGAAATAGGTAATGGAATGATGTTGGCACTAATTCTACAACTAGTGTTGTTAATAGAAGGTACAAAATTCATTTCAAAATTAAATAATATGCTCACTATTAGTCCCTTATATTATATCTATCCATCCACTTAGGCCGGTTACCTACACTCTTAAATCCCAAGTCAATAAATAAGAGATAAAGGATGAGGTTTTCACTATTCTCTATGGTGAAATAGATAGAGTAAATAAGATCATTCAACCACTAAATAATATCTAAATAGTAATTACTTTTAGATTCAAATGATATAAACCAAGATGTTGAATACCATAACCATAAAGTTGTAAGTGTTGTAATCAATAAGTGAAATTACATGATTGAAATGACAAGAAATAAATTGCAAAACCAATTAAAGACTAAAGTAAAGTTCATATCACAACTATAGGAAATTGCAATCTAATGAAAAATGAGAATACTGTGGAAAAAGGGGTTCCTTGAATTCCCCTGAGTTGGACCTACACAAGGTTATCACAAGAACCATTTAATGAAACCACCAAATGCTTAAATATGGAAAAATGGTCTTTTTTATTCAAAAACTCAAGATCATAACAACATAGTGTCTTCTACAATTCGAATGCACTATGGAAGTTCTACCTGAAGAAGAAGTTATTCTCTTCACCTCCATCCTATCCTTACTTGTAATGAAAACTCCTAACCACTCCTTCTATCAATCATTGATTGAAGGGTGATTGTTTCCTTGATTCCTAGAATCAAGCATCCTTGTTTCAAGGGACCCATTTCTCCTTCGTTCACTTTGAATGCCTCTAATAACAAATCAAATGAGGATCATAGTTGATTGAGTAGTTTAAGTGCTTGGCTTACTTGGAGATTTGAAAGGGGGCATGATCCCACTTTTCTCTCATGTGGAGCTGATTTCTCATTGATGGAGATCAACCCACAAGGATTCGACTTGCTTGCTTTAATCATTTGCCCAAAAACTCAAGAATTCATAAATTCATTTAAAAATTCATAATTAAGATAACAACATCACATAAACTATGAGACTCAAGTATTAATAAAATTCAAACATGCATAACCAAAAATGTTCATATTTACCATAATCTTTTAGAATTTTAGACAGACTTTAGTCTCTTAGGGTACAAAACAACTGTAAGATGGGCCTTTGAAATCCTACTATCTAGTGGTGCATCAAGAGAATTGCCAACCTTTTTAAATATGGCATCCTTTAGTCATTGTTTATTTAGTTTATATTTTTACAAATGTAGAGGTTCATGCTACAAGTGGAAGATGTTTTTGGGCTTGTAGAAGTTAACGTTATATTAGGTGGAAGATGTTAAATATGCAAAGATTGAAATGGTAAGGTGAAAAAAATAAGTAATAGTGGTTTTGTCTTCTCATATGATTATCACATATACCCAAATTTGATTTTCATTTAATTTATACTAATACTATATGCATATCATTCTTCAATTAAGCATAATACACCAATGTTCATTGAATTTTGTAATAAAAATGGCTTTGCTCAAGCTACACGTAAATGGGATAGGCATAGGCTTATAGAGATGATTTAATATGAATTAATTTTCCTCGATTAGAGTAATCACATGAGTATAATATTTATGGCTATGAATATGTATGTAGCCACATAAGTAGTGTGATGTGCTTGGGCATTAGTTAATGTGCATTTAGAATATAATAAATTAATGACGATATATTTAACTACAGACTTCTTGATCTTATATTTTTATTTAATAATGTAATGCCCCATTATGATCTAGGTAGCTAGAATTACCTATGGCCTAATCATATTTTAATTTGTGTGTTATCTGTGGAACACTATTAACATTGACATTTTAGATTTCAGACATGTGGACCTATGTGTATGTAAATATTATGAATGGTTATTGTTATGTTATTAATGATGGATGTTATGTGATCTACTTTTAGCATGCATATTTTAATGGAAATATCTTGGTATGTGGATACCAAGTTTAATTTTATGTTTTAAATGCAATCACATGTTAATAATGTATAGTTATGCATGAGTTTGTGTTATAAACTAACCTGTAGACTTGACTATGTAATATCCAAAGAAGGGTGATAATAAGTGGTCGATGTTATGGACGTCGATTGAGAACAATATGATAAGGGATCATTTTTATATTAATGTATATTGGTTAAAATGCATTGCTATGATATTTGGGCAAGTGTAGGTTTTTTAGGTGGCAGGATTGCCTAAAACTATATATTCAATGACAAAGTTCCTAGAACACAGCATCATAATATGGTCCATGATAGGGTGTTGACCCTAGTTATATCAGGAGGGGTGGAGGAATTTCCCACCATATATCATCTGAAAAATAGAGTCATCGGAGAACAATGTTAAGTCACGCTCCCTTAGACATGTGGTGATGGTTGTCAGTTGTTTGTTAGGGAAACTTGGTCAAGGTAGTTGACACTACCGCTTATGGGTTCTATCTAGAGTTAGGTGAATATAGTTTATATTCCAATATAGTCCAGCAAAGGAAGGATAGGATCAAGAATATAGAAGTAGTTTACAGAGGTAGGGTGTTAAGAGTAGTTGAGAGTGTTGTTGGGTTTTAATATTATAATAGTAGTGCATGACTTATTCCCTATTCCTTTATATTAAATGTTGAACTCAACTACATTTATCTAGGAAAATGTTGTGTTCAAGTTAAATTGTTGTGACTAAACGATTATGTTAATGATGTTAATGATTGATTTATTCATTATGAGGTTGATTACACTATTGATTGAATTGGAAGAATACAAGAAATTGCATTAGATGTGATGATTGTTGTCATTAGTACACACATGAGCTATGTATGTGCCGGCTACGCATACATACCTTGTGGGTGTTGTAGGGTAAATGAACCCTACAATATTTACCTCCCTTAGGCTCTTCCTATACCTAAGACATAATAGACTTGGTGAGGAGGAGGATCAACTTGTATGGTATTTTAATCCTTTTAAGGGATATAAACCAAGGCTAGGTTGTAAAGCACTTATAGTAGTGGGAGGTCAGATCCCACTTTTTGGTCATGGAAATTAATCTAGAAATTGAAATTCCAAGTTAGATAAATAAATAAAATTGTGGTTTTTCTTAAATAATAAATATCTAAATTGGCACATCCTACAAAAAATAATTTTTGAAGGCCCTGGTAAGTGTTGTCTCTATGAATCTAAAATTGAATATAACTTCCACCTTCTCTTGTCTTTCCCCTACTCTAAGAAAGTTTGGTGGAAGATACATGGGATAGAAATTAAATATCCATAATGCATGGAGATGGGAATACATCTAAAAATATCTCACACAATGGTGTGAGAACAAGAAAACTAAAAGGTACAAATCCCTCCCACTCTCTATTGCTTAGGGAATATGGTTGGGCAAGAACATGCCTTGACAATATGTGAGGGTTTCAAGACTCAGGGATGTATGATGTCCACACATAATCTTTGAGATCGTCAACATTTGCATCAACGTTCATCATTTTGCACATCTCATTGTCATCATTCGTCATTCCCTTATATTGAATTGATGTCATAACTATCTTGAAATTTGACATGGAACATCCAATACGACAATCACAAATTTCTTCCACCGAACCTGCATAATACTTAAGGATCTCATAACACCCTTCACGATACTTAAGGATGTTTGATGTCCTGTTGGCAACCAATTCACCTTTTTTTATGATCCTATAAGCTGCCTACACCTATGTCTTGCAAACATCAAGTTTTTCGTCACATTTTTCAAAAGAGGACATTTTAATTTCTTGAGACATTTACACACTTGTTTTCATTTTGTTTTCACGACTGTAAGCGTGAAAACTGAATCTTTCAAAGTCTCATTTCGATCATTATCTAAACTGTGGATGTTTCTGTTGTCATTATGCCTATTGCGCTTACCTTTTATTGATCATTACACGACTGGAAATATCCTTTGATCCGTTCTCATACTTTGATTGATTGTATAACTTGGTTTTATTGAGTTTGTAAGGCATTGAGCATTTGGATTTGCATTTTATGACTTGCCTGATCTTTATGTATAGGGGTTATGATTTATTTTGTTTATGTGTATGATATAATCCTTATGATAATATTTTCATAAATTTGGCTAGTCGACTATATGAATTCCGTTTGGCACTTTGATTAAACTTTTGATTATATACATTGGCGCATAGTTGATTTGTATGTCGGATTTTTAAACACTATGGTATAACGTTTGCATGTGTTGGCATAAACCTTTGGTTTCATTGGTCGTACACATGAATTAATGGTTGAACTATTATTATGGAGTGAACAACTATGAAATTTGGCGGTTGTACTTGGATAATCAATATTTTGCAAGGCAGACTCCACCACCTTTGCATGCTCGCATTAATGCTTACCCCTTTTGCTCGTTCATTTTTGTTGGTTCGGGTAGCTCTACTCCTATGTGTGTTGGTGATTCAAACCCTTCCCTTACCATGCATTCGGCTCCATGGCACCAGTTGTGCGAGTTGAACCCAATGGCATTCAAGCCCTGTTGATGTTTGACAATGCCCGCCAAGATTTGGTAGATAGTGGATGGCTTACCTTCATGAAACGTTTTGAGGGTTTTAACCTTTGCGTGGCTCGACAGTTTGCCATGACCTTCGATGGCTGTCGAGCCAAGGTCGGCGATATACAGTTGGAGATTGATGAACAGTTCATCAGCTTAGCTACGGGGTTAGCTCCTTCGGGACAGCGTTGGTTTAAGAATTGCAAGGTCAAGGAAGTGCCATGGAAACTGCTGTTTTGATCTCGCAAAGTCACCTCTTATGACAGAGGTATGCCCGTATCTATGCTCAAACCACGTTGGCACGATTTGTTGATGATAATCAAGCAGTTCGTGACCTGTTAAGGTCGATACAGACTTGTGTTCCTCCACCACCTGTGTTTTCTTATGGTTTTTATGGGATACTCTCTCAATATGCCCTATTATTTGCATCGTAGCTTGTTTAAAATGTCGAAGAAGTTCAAAAGGCACCAGGCTGACAGTAGCCTATTTCATTATGGGCTTGTAAAACTTATCGTTGTCTATCATTTGAGTTTGCACGGGGATAGCTGGAGCATTTTCGTTGCTCGAAATGGTTTCGAGGATCCGAACCCTACACAGGTTGACAAGCTTGTGGTGAGTGTGGTCAAAGTTGTACCTTCGGTGCCCTACCATGTCCTGCTGCCTAAACCCTCGACCAACCCTCCTATTGACTTACCCCACACTGTGACTAAGAGTGTTGAGACTGTTAAGCCTGTGGCAAAAAATCCCAAGGTGAGCCCTACTGCTAACGATAAGGGTAAAAGGAATGCACGTTTGATTTCACGGATGGCAAGGAACAAGCCAAAACCCCCTGTCGAGCCAAACCCTATCGTCTTGAGTGAGGACTCCGATTCGAAAGTTGAGCGTTTCTTGGCCAACGAATACCCCTACTCGCAAGGTTTGTGTGATGAACCCTCATATGATTTTGTATCAAACCTACCCCCTGCTTAAAGGATGACCCTAACTACCCAGGCATTAAGTTGCCTTGTGAAACTCTCGGTCATTTGCCCAAACCCTCGCTTGCTCTGTCTAAACCCACACAGTCACCCTGTGACCAATGCAATTCATGGTTAGAGCGATATTATATCGATATTCCAATACTCCAATCAAAGATTGAATCTTTGGAAGATCAAATTGCACTGCTGACCAGTCAAAAGGCCAAGCTCCAAGCGGCGGATAAGAAACAAAAGACAACCGGCTCCATTTTGTTCAAAAATGTGGAATCAGCCACGGTTGTTGTAAATTCAAAGATTGTATAAGCAATGCAGCCTTGTCACTACACAGGTATGGTTTTGACATAATTTTGTTTTGTAAATAATCAATATTGTTATAATGTTTTCAATTCAGTTTTTAAACAGTTCTGTTCACCCCTTGAATGGGTCTGTTATATTGCATGCATTCTATATATAGCTTTGCTTTGAATAACAAGAAATTTCGATTCGATATACGATCTGATTTTTCCCAGTATAGAAATCAATAGATTTTGACTGGATTTGAGTGATCTTTGTTTGAATTTGATTGATTGGCTTGCCTCATTAAGGTGACAAAATTAATAGTTTGCCTTCAAATGAATTGGTTCGTATCCGATTTGAAAAGGAAATTTTTCATATTCAGTTTAGAACACAATCATGCTCGGATTTGATTTGGTTATAATCTATATGCTATGGTTGGTAAACGGTTTGATTAAGTTTGACTATTACGATTTGGCTCAGATTTGATTTCATTATCATTGGTATGACTGGTAAGTGTTTTCGGGAAGATACTTGTTACGATGTTGTGTCGTGTGGTGTTGTTTCCAAGTTAAGGATAAAGACTCTGTTTCTTTGATGAAAACGTTACGCACCCGAATTGGAAAGGAATCCGAATCATAACAATTATGTGAAAATCTTAGCTAATCGATTTTCTTTTGTTCTAATTTGGCAAGTTTGTCCTATGAGTTGAGTTCATATTATAATTGATACTCTGTATTTTAAATTTGTGAAATGAATTGGTCAAACCCTGATATGATCTGTTTGGTTGAAACGATTGTGATCGAAATTAATCGATCCTGTTTGCTTATTGTGCAATGATCAACGATCGAAATCTATAACAAACCCTGTTCGATTAATCCCGTTATGATTTTGTTATGATTCAATAATCGCTTGGATTCGTTTACAACATAAATCGCTCACTATACAGTTATCGTGATAATCTTGTTCGATTCACAAGGGTAACGATGTGTTTGCGATTTGTTTTATTTTCAATTGAATATCAAAACAATCTCACAACAGATGGATTCGATTTGTTGAGAAATGATTACGATTTTGTTTCATATGATTTCATTTACCCGATTTATGACTATAATCGAAACAGAGTATTGCTATCTATGTACTCAGTTAAATGATGTTGATCATGTTTGATTTCATAATAGAATATCGATTTCAATTTATGATCCATTCTCAAGTAATTATGGGATGTCAATTCAATGGAAATTCTTAAAAGATTTGATTTAATTTCAATTCTGATTTTGTATCTTATTTTAGACTAGCTACATAATCAAATGATTCTATAGCTAAGTCTGTAGAATTAAATTTTTATGTGAGATCGGAAGAGCGTCGTGTAGGGAAAGAGTGTAGATCTCGGTGGTCGCCGTATCATTAAAAA
>CBVK0100485150.1:0-18831 GCA_900067695.1 Picea abies
TCTTCCGATCTCACGATTTCGCTGAAATGAAATCTAAGTTAAATTCCTGGAGGATGACTATCCATCTACTGATCTTTCTGCCTATTACCCATTGTGTCAACACGTATTGAAACAGATTCACAATGGTAATGACGGTGGTCTTGCGAAACACAACATAATGATGGAACCGTTGAACAGCATGGACTGCTGCCAATGCAAGTTTTTCAATATGAGAATAGTTGAGTTATGGTCTGACTAGGCCTCATCTTAAGTAATAGATCACATGTTCTGAGAAAAAATCATCTTTCTAAACTAAGACCATGTCGATGGTTGACTCTGTTGTAGCTAGGTATAATAAGAAATCTTTGTTATAGTTGGGTGGTCGAAGCAGAGGGGAAGTTGTGGGGGCATGTTTCAACGCTTCGAAGGAGCATTGAGCGACATCGTCCCAATAAAAAGGAACATCTTTCTTCATTAAGCACATAAATCCCTTTGTGATCTCGGTGTAGTTGGCGATGAAACGCCTTAAAAAATTTGCCTGGACCTGTAGACTTTGAAGTTGAAGGATTGTGTGTGGGGGAGGCAACTGAATTATTTCTTCAACCTTGAGAGGATTGACCATGATCCCTGTTGTTGACACTATGAAACCTAACAAATGTCCTGATGTTACACAAAATCTGCACTTGTTTGGATTCAAGTGAATCCGAAAGTAGCGACATCGCTTAAAGATAAGTCGAAGGTGTGTGGGATGATCCTTTCTCTTTCAAGATCGAGATGCTAAATCATCTAAACAGACCTCGACTATATGCTTGATATCATGGAAAGAAAAAGACATGGCCCCCTGAAAGGTCGCTCCAACATTTTTTATACCAAAGGGCATCTTACGATATGCAAATGTACCCCATGGACAAATGAATGTTGTTTTGTGTTGGTCTTTGGGTTTGATTTGTATTTGATTATATCCTGAAAAACCGTCCATGAAAGAGAAGGCCTTGCAACCTACACATTCATCAATTATCTGGTCGATGAATGGTGTGGGAAAATTATCTTTTGGACAGGCCTTGTTCAAATCACAGAAGTCCGTGCATACATGAATCGTGCCTTGTTTCTTATTGACCGGCACAGGATTTGACACCCATTGGATCAAATGGATAGGATAGATAAAACCGGCTTTTAGCAGTTTCTCAACTTCAACCTTAATGGTTGTTGCTTTCCTGGGATTAACTGGATGAAGCTTCTGTAGAACAGGCTTGGCATCTGGATAAGTTGTGATTTCGTGTTAGACTATTTTTGGATTGATGCTTGGCATATCCTCATAAGACCAGGAAAAAACGTCGCAAAATTATTTAAATAGATATATGTAGATTTGAATTTCTCTGGGGGAACAGTCAGCTCCGACGAAAACATTCTCCACGATGCCAGGGGTTCTGGAGATATTAATCAGTATGGTTTCAGCGATAGTTTCCATATTACCCTCGGCATAAACCTCATGTGTAGCTAAGGGATTGATAGGACAAGACTTATCTCCAGTCATAGTCAAGGTGAATTCTCCGACTTCAATTCTGCTTAACTCTGGGAGGAAGTATGATCTATGATGGAGATCATCCTAGGGTTTGTCCGGACTAGTCATTGCTTTAATTATTGCTTCGTTGAAGGGCAAGACTAAGTCTAACGAATCGGTATCAGTGAGAGAGCCTTGAGCCAAAATAGGCTCTAGAATCGGATCTAACTCTTGTCCAGGAGTTGGATTTGTGTCGACCGAAGCTTGTTGGAATAAAGAGCATGCTACTTTAGCTGCGGACAAGGGCATGGACATGCTAGGGTGCCCTGTCCCTTCCATCATGGCCAATGGGGAAGGAAGTATCCATAGATCGTTGAAGTATGTCGTGCGAAACGATAGAAATTGGAAAATCGCAACCTTATGGTGATCGGATATGAACTTGACATTGCCTTGAGGGGATGGGTAATCGAAGGTACCCATCCAAGATGGACACAAACCAACCCCTACGTTGACTACTCCTGGTTGGGGATTATCAATCATCGGGATCGTGCATACCCCCAATGAAGGGTCAGGTCTGGAGAAAGACAATTGATCAATGGTCACAATCCGGTCCTCATGTGGAAAAAACAAGACCCGTAAAATTGTAGCAACCACTACTTGCATGGAATAAGTCCAACTCCTTCCTAACAAAATATTGTAGTCAAAGGATGCGTCAACTACTTCTACCTTGACACACACGGTATTCCCTCCTAACTGCATGGGGAAAGAGGGAATGATACCATGTGGTCAGAACAAATGACCATCGAAAGCAGTGAGAAGAGTAGGTGACGGAGACAAAATGGGTCGGCCAATGGCCTTCCAACATGCCAATGACATAACGCATGTCGAGGCACCCTCATCAACCACCATATGGAAAATATTCCAAGTAAAAGTTTTTGGGGGGTGATCCACTACTATCTGAAATGCTATGTGGTAAGGCAGACGAGGTTTTAAGTCAGTTGTATCCAGCATGATTGTACCTGGATTACAAGTCTCAGTAGATACTAAAGCAGCTAACAAATATTTCCTCTGGGAAGGGCAGCTTTGGAGGACCTCCAAAGCGTACATTGCACAAGGGGTTTGAGACAAATCCTCCACCACATAATAGTTTTGGGAGGCCCTTGCATTTGGGTTGTGAGAAGATTTCTTGAACGTGCCTTTTGGGATGCGTGTCATTGTTCCACCCAAAGTCTTCTCGATCTGGAGAGGAAGAGATGGGAGTTCAGCTTCTTTGCCCTTCTTAGAAGTGCTTGGTTTATTGTAGTCATGCACTCTAGTCAATATAAAAGCATCACCCTTCATCATATACACATTTGCGGATGTGGGATTGTTCGAAGATAGAGAGGGTCCTTGACTGCCCCCTTCCGCGCTTGTAGAGGCTTGGGTTAGGTTTTTCCCATGTTGAAATGGATTGGTTAACACGGTAGGCTATTGCTGTGTCACAAACATTTGGGCCTCTGCAAGCCGAGGAAATTGGTGGGTCAGTTGGTCTTCCACGCACAGGTTGCACGGATACCTCGCCTTTCGTTTCTCAGTGTTTCCCCCGCCAGCATTATTAGTGGGTTTCTTATCCCCCTTACCCTTCTTTTGTTGTTTTTTCTTTCCTTGGGGTTGTTGGGTGGCCTTTCGATTTGTCGATTGCACGTTGTGTACATACAACATTTGGGTAGGGGGAGAAACCAGAATAGTTGTCTAGCTGGCCACTATGTGTTGTATAGACAATTGTTGCAATTGTTTCATTAGTTGTTTAGCGAGCTTTGTTTGTGTTGAACCCACGATACCATCGGCATGTGGTCCAGCTCTTTGTCTGGTTTTATCAAGTATTGAGCATGGTGCATCTAGCAAGATCTCATATAATAAACCAGACTGAGAGTAGATTAGCTCAAGTTGTTGAGCCCTCATGATGGCATCTTCTTCGGAAAACACTCTGGACATCGCGACGTCTTTGGATAACTATGGGACCAAAGACTTAAGGAACCACTCAAGCAGGAATGCTGGTGGGATTGGCACCTTAATTAAACTCTTTCGACGTCTCCATTCTTGGATGTGATAAGAGATATGGTATGCTTTTGTCTATGAGAAATTGGCCAACAATTCTATGCCATCATCGTATCGCACAGGTAATTGAAAATGGTTGAGGAAAGCCATTGCCAATTCATAGAAGGAAGAGTATATTGAGTGGTCAAGCTCAATGTACCATTTCACGACACTCCCAATGAGAGTACATTGAAACAATCGCAACTGTACGAAGTCATCCTTTAAGGAATTAGACGAGCACCAAAGGTGAAAAGTAATCACATGATCTCTTGGATCTTCATTAGGCTTGGCCTCAAACTTTGGTATGTCCAAAGGAAACTTTTTCAGCATAGGGGGCCAAAGCGAATCATGACAGATAGGGTCATTCAACAACCTTGTCAAGTCTGGCAAATGTAAGGTTTCCAAGAAAGGGAGTTTGGGTTGTTGGTGATAACCATGGAAAAAGGAACCTATATTTTGACTGGCACTAGGTTGCTAGGAAAATTTTGGCTGCTGGCATGGGTTCTAGTAAAAACCATGGCCATGACCAGTGTATGGGTTCTACGTGTGAGGAGACATCATCGGATGATTCCCAAAATAGGACGTAGATGATTGGGCGTGCATTACATTCGGAGGACTTTGGGAAGGGTTTCCCCATGCCGATCCCATGGGCATATGCATAGTACCTTGTCTGGGGTTCCATTTGTTGTGAAAAGAATTGCCCCAGATCGACATTCCTGATGAGGGAGATGATCCCTACCAAGAATTCCAAGGTCCTGATGCGAAAGAAGTTTCTGGGTTTGCCCCCTATGCAAGAATAGTACCCTGCATAGGAATAGGTTGTTCAAAACCAGGGTTTCCCCCAGTCGGGAAAGCAGCTAATGATAAAGCGTTGTTACCAAATGCACCAAACAAAGAAAATGGTGTTGAACCAACAAGCATATTATGAGAAGGTGGTCCTTGACTCCCTACTCCAAATAAACTATGGTGCGTGGGTGGCCCAACGAATTGTTGATCGGTGCCATCGAGCGAAGGGGACGAAGGAGGTATATGACCTCCCCTGTAAGGGAAAGCATTAAAAGGAGCTAAAGTTCCCCCCATGTGTCCTTGTAGAGGAGTGTTAGAGCTCCCTGCCCCCAGACCTAAAGTATGTAAAGTGGAGTAGGAAAGTACAGGACTTGTACCTGAGCTAGGCATCCCATATGAGAATGGAGGGCCTATCGCACTCGGTGTGAAAGGGGCAGTGGCCGCCACCATAGACGGGATGGGACCATTGCTCAAGGTAGAGGCGGTCGAGATCATGGTGGCTCAGACTGGTGACAGTGGGTTAGGAGGTGGAATATTCCCTGTGGTGACAACCGTAGAGGGAATTGAAGAATTCCCAGAAGCAGTGGAAACATTTTCTTCCATTGTTGTGTGTAACACTATCTAGCACTCGTAAGGGTGAATATGTACAATGATGGGTGTCAAAAGATTAGTGGTTGGAGTTTCAGATGGACCAAGAGCTTTCGCTCCAAGGTCTAAAATGGTCATTTCCTCTGGATGTTCTTTAGGTACAATTTCCTGTGACCCGGTTTCTTCAAAAGACCCTTGTTGGTCTAGCTTTCTCCTTAGTGGTGGCGGAGGTGGCTCTAGTGTAACTGGTGATAGGCCCAGAAGCCTTTGTGACTGGTGGAGCTCGTGATCCTCCACTATGTGAGAAGATCAAAGACACACTAGAGCTTTCTATTCGTTCAAAAAACAACACACACTAAAAGGTTCCCTTCAAGATAAAACAAGCAAACACTAAACTAGTTGGAAGAACAGTTACAACAACCAACACTAGAGAAAATTACCGGTGTAAGTGAAACTCGAAAAAGTAAGCACCCTCCGGGTATACTCTACAAAGCATGGCCCAATGTCTATTCTAGGTACCGCAGTATACCCCCGCAGTCACCTATGTATGTCTCTAAAAAGATAGGCAACTAGGTTGCCAGCACATGAACAATCACCAAGCGAGTACAATCGAAAGCCGGGTAGACCACAATGAGCAGGGTATTGAGCCCAAAACCTATCAAGGGTATCGAATTCAAGTATTTCGGAAGAAAACTAAGGACCTCGAATGGATTCGAGACCTATGAAGCTCTGTGGAAAATGCGATCAACGGAATCCCAAAACAAGCCCTCTATATGTGTTCTCCACTACGATTGGTCCAGCTTTGGAGGGGTTATCTCCACTAACTTTCCACATGCAACATCATGTTTATCCCTTGTGTTAGAGGGGGGTCCCAGATAACTTTCATGATACCGGACTTTGACACTCCCTAACTCAGACTCTAATATTTGATTTAATGGCCTTGAAGAGTTTCCTCTCCAACCTAATTCAAGGCCCTAACCGTAAACTAGTTGGTTGACCCTACAAACATAAAAAAGTGTAATGAATTTTAGATTTAGCGTTAATTTTAATGTCTTGTATTAAGTCAAAGGTTATGAAAGTGAAACTAGTGATGTTTGAAAGACGAAAGAAAAATAAACAAAAAGTTGGAAACAAAATAACTTCTCTTGACTCAAATCTTAAACAACTTTTCAAACTAAAAATTTTCTAAGATCTTTGAACAAAATCAAAGCAGGATTTCACTTGACTACGAGCTACTTATGATCTAAGTAAACCACTAATAACTTATGAAAGCAAAGACTTTTCCCTGCTTACCAATGCAAAAAAATACTATTTAACCAAACAAAGAAATAAAAGATTTTTTTTTTATTTGAATGCTCACAAAGCAAAAAGGAAAAATATCAACATGTAAAAACCAAGAAAACTTTTGGCCTAAGCACAGATCGCAAAGAGTCACTTTAAAAATAACACACAAGCAAATTAAAACTAGACTCTCACACTTGTCTAAAAACCCTATAAAAAAAAAAAATTTGAGGAAAACTTTTTAATGAAAAAGAAAGTTATTGTTGTGATCAAACCTAAGTTACTAATCGCTATGACAGAGACCCAAAAACCTGAGAGGTATAACTCTTGTCAAAGGAAAGGATGACTTCCTCACCTTAAACAAAAATTTTCTCCACAGGCATGGTTGCTAACAGTTCAACAACAAGCGTTTGCATGCGAGCTGTGTAAAGTCAAGGCATTTGTACACGCGTACTGGCCTTATACAGGCCACGTGTATCTCTGAAACTCTTAAGACAAATGAAAGGAAAAGAAATCCATCCCAGGTAGAGACTACTGGTACTGAGAACTAGGATCTCTTGAAGACTCAGACACTTACTTTAACAGAAAAAAGAAAACCATTCAACAAAAACTTCATAGAACAAACCAATCTAAGGTGAAACCTAAGCTATAGACTACAAACAACCAAGACTAGAAAGAGTTCCAGAAAACCCCTAAGAAGGATTGTTTCTGATAGGGGAGAGGATGAATTCTTCTCTAAAATAAATTTTCTGGAATCATACACGCGACTAACACTTCCTTAGCTAGTGTGTACAGGCAGGCTGTGGGAAGGTAGGGCGCGGGTACACGTGTGCAGACCTTATATAGGCCGTGTGTACCTCTGTGGGTCTCAAAAAAAAAATGCAGTCAAACACAGAAACAAAGATAACTGGTATGGAAGACCAAAATCTCTATTATCTCAAACTTTTGCAGAAACTTTAAAAACAAGAAATGAAAACAGTTCTTAAAAATACCCAAGAAAAAACATTCCCAGAAACCCTAGAGATCCCCAGTATGGTCGCCAATTCTGTTGTGGGTGGGAAATCCCTCCTATGGACTAGAACTAAGCATTTTATCATGCATGCAAAAATGACCTAAAGATTCTTACTTTTTACCATCATCCCATGTCTAAACCCCCATTACTCATATGTAAATACAAGGCTCAAGAGATTAAGTGGATGTACCTTATTTTTCATGTATGATGTCGATCCCTTTTCGCACTTGGTCATTCTTTGACTGCAAATCTCCTCCCAATGTCGACCTGCATTCAATAAAGACAAACAAAGAACTCCACATGCATTTGATCTATGAACTAATGGGTTAGAGATTTAATCAATCATAAAATCAATATTCCAATAATGACAATCTCATATGGCGGGACGGGAAAATAAATTCTTTTATTAACTTCACAATGATACCTTAAAATGATAAAATCAGTTATTGCTCCTCGATCCTGGTCCTAGGTTCTTCTTCCACTGTCTTCCAACTTCTTTTCTCTATACTTCTCTTTGCACAAGGATGGAAAAAGGTTGGGACAAAGGGAATGCTTAATCAGTTATAGTTTCTTTACTATGATTCTCCTCCTTTCAAATGGGACCCCTAACCCTTCTTTTATAGGCTAGAAGAAGCCAGATATTTGGTCGAGTGACCGACCATGCATGGCCTAAAGGTTTAGTTAACTTACCAAAAGTTGTGTGTTCCGTCAACAACTTTCCTTTTTCTGTCCTTTTGTAGGTACACGCGGGTTGTCTTGGGTCAGCTAGCCTGTACATGCGTGCAGTAATTGAGCAGGGCACATGGGCCTTTATAAAAGGGTTTTTTAAGAAGAGTTATTCAGCAGTGTTTTGGCAAAGAAGGAATCTGAGATGGCCTAATGCCAGGTAAGCATGTCTGGTGCAAATTAGGGTTATCACAAGAAGTCACAGAGGGAAATCTTGTCCAATCCTCTCTTCATTCTCATGCAGAGGAATGTCTCCAACTCTTTGGAATGGCCAATGACTGGTTCATATTTCTTGAACAATGAAGTAAGCCATTTGAAGAGTTTCAAACACAAATCAACCAGATGAATGAAGAAGCCCAAGCCATCACTGACCCAATTGAGCAAGTAGCAAAATTGTTATAACTTACAACAATACTGAGAGGGGGGGGTGAATCGGTATTGTATCAGATTTCCATTTTTATTTCCTTTCAACAAATTAATATTATTTATAGGTGCTTACTTAAATAGAAATACATGTAGAACACAAAACACAACACAAAAAATACCCTACACCCAATTTTTTACGTGGAATCCCAATGCAGGAGAAAACCACAGAACATATTTCCTTATGTTCTTATGCAAGTGCCAACTTACAATTTACAATTATTCATCTTGACTGGCACCCACCTATCACAAATTAGGACACCGATCCTCTCAAGCACTAGCCTGTGCAAACAATGAGGACACCAATCCTCGCATGCACCAATCTGTCGCAGATAGTGATTACACCAATCCTCTCAAGCACCAACCTATCACAGATAATGAGGAAACCAATCCTCGGTGAGATTCAAATCATCCTAGCACCACCCTGCCACCCTAAATTAAGTTTAAGAATATTCTTATAGAACTGGACCTTTATGTACAAAAATTAATTTGATAGTTTCATTAAATAGTTACAGTTCCTTTCTCTTCTCTTTTCATCCACACCTCACTCGAATATAGTGCATCCCTATTTATATTGTTTTTCCTTGAGTTCCCCTTCATGTATGTGGATATGTGATATTTGCATTGTGGACATATTTTTACCAAATCAAAGTCCTGTCATTTACAATTGTATCTAAATAAAGTATGTGGATGCATGATAGTTACATCGTGGAAAATTTTTGACCAAATCATAGTCTAGTTAGTTATATGTGGGAAACAAATTGATCTAGACATTTTGACTAACTCAAACAGACCAAATATTTATTGTTTTACCAAATTGTTCATTTTTGCAATAATTCACATTTTGGTTTTGCAAAGAATCTACTACGCATATATAATAAGGGCGCAAAACACAGATCGCAAGTATTCAACTTGTCACACATTCCTTGCAACATACACACCTATTCGCCCCACTAGATTATGAGATCGCTCTGTTGACTCTAAATTTTCACTCTTCCTATCGCAATCCACTTTATCACTCAACACATTTGTTGGATTTTTTGGGCTGACCCGGGTTCTACTTTAGGTTTCCAAAAAAAACCTGCAAACCATCGCCCCTTCTGGAGACCATAAGGAAACACTGTGCACATAGTGCACAATGAAGTATCACCTGAAATGGCTTATGGGTGACTACAGGACCCATATGTTTGCAATCATGGAAGGGAGGTTGTTGTGGGGATGTTAGACATTCTTTCTACCTCAACAAACATCATATCTATCATTCTAACACATCATTTTCATTTATTAAGATTAATTTTGCAGTAAATATCACAGTTATTCTAGTGTGCACTGCATTTTACTTATACCAGATTCATTCATTCATCATAGCTAAGTAATAATAGGAAATAAGAGAAACATTTCACACAGAGACACAAATTTGTACCATGGTTCACCCCCCCTGGGCTACGTCCATGAATATCTAGAATTATTCACTCTTTTATTATTCTTCATCAAGTTATTGCGTTGTGTGCATTACATATGAGTTGAGGCTAACAAGGTCCTACCAAGCTCCACATATTGCGACCTTACCCTCAATTACAATTCATATTTATGTCTCCAAAATTGATTCTAAGATCATCTGATAATCCTCACTAATCTCCTAAGATCATGCTCTTACACAAAAAGCACCCCCTCATCCACTATCTCATACAATATATTTATATCACAAAAATGGGTTAAAAATCATTACAATAATGAGAAAAACCCTAACCAAATAACCCTAAGTAGATTATATGTGTCCACATTCTAACTCCATGTGCGCAGCTATTCCAAAATCAAACCATTTTCCTCGTCAATCCATGTCCTTCTTCCTTCATTTGACTTTCCTTGTTTCCTGGCGTTGTTTTTCCCTGTTTTTCGACACACGCTCCTTTTCTATTCCATTTCCTAACTTTATTCATTATTTTGTGCGCTCTTCCCAAAAATGGTCTGCGCCAATAGGCCCCCAACACTCATACATAGCTTGCACCAAGCCACTCAGATAGTGTGTACCTCCTGCACTGACTTCTCTAACTCCTAGAACCTGCCTAAAAATTTTTCAACTTGAGACTTGCACGCTCTTTTCTACTCCAGTCTCCACGATATGTGAAATAATATTCTCCTTCAACAGTTATTCACATTCCAATCCAACCTATTCGACCTAACCCTTAGTTGCATCAATATCATTAAGCATTTGTTCTGTGCCTACTTGTAGTGGTTCCAAATGTGCCTACCTTGACTACTTCTCTTCTTGTATAGTCTTCATCTCTTTCTGTAAATTCTTCATGTTCTGCGCACTCTTCAGTCTATCTAATATTGTCATCACTTTCTGTATTTGCTTCAGTTCTTTCACGATCGTATTTAACCTTTCTTCTTTCTGGTATAACTCTTGCAGTTTCTCATCCTATTGAAGATTCATCCATAACTGTGTGCTTTTATTATATAGCTCTATGATTTCTTGGATCATTAGTGCAATTCTCTCCATATGACCTGTATCCTCATACTCTCTTTGTGTTTGTACTTCTGGTGGAGTGCTAGGTGTCGCTAGGAGTTCTATCAAAACTATAATATGGCACCTGTAAGCCTCCATAGCCTGTGATATATTTTCAATATTCTCTTTTGTTGGTATGTTCCCTTCCTGCGTGTTGTCAAGAATAGGTTTAAAAACTTCTTCCACCTTCTTCTATATTCTTCCAGTGTGCTTCTTTTCTTATTCCCTCTCGAACTGCACCTGGTTAAGTGTCATCTAAAATTTCTTCTTTACCTCATTGGGGAATTGTAAACTTGTAGCATCTTCATGGGCCCTTGATTGAATTTCCTACGTGACACTTATTTGAAGTTTGTATAGTGCCTTCGTTGGAACCTTGGACAGTGCCAAGTCCAAATGATATATGTCCTTTAATGTATTTTTCATTGTATACTCGTCAACTTGAAGCATTCCTTGAGTGATCTCAAAATTTTCACTCCCCATGTTTATAATTTGTACTTTCTCCTATTTTTAATCGTTCTCTCCTGAGAAGTTTGTTGTTGTTGCCCTTGTTATTTTTGTTGTGTTGTATTAAGTTGTAATTGTTCCAGTGTGTCCTTGACCTCTGTCAACTTCTTGATTATCTCCTCCCTTTGCTTCTCCACATCATACCACACTTCTATTGTGTGATCCTACACTTCCTTTGCGAATAACTCTGCATCATCTTCTGTGATTGTAAGATCAAGAACACCAGTATGAACCTTCATCTTCTTTTGTTTTCCTCCTGTCTGCAAGAATGTTCTTTTCATTGAAAGAGTGTTTGTCTGTGTGGTTGTAACTAGTATGTCCATATCTGGGAGATATCCACCTCCTGTTTCCTTTGGCATAAGAACATGTGTATCCTTCTGTGCCCCTCCATTTGGTTCTACTACGCACTCCTTCTCCTACGTTGATGGATTTGGGATAATATTCTTTCACCTTGGATTCCTATTGGTTGTACTACTCCCTATTTCTCTGGCACACTTTGTTTCCTTCCTTGTATTGGTTATTGGGATAGTTGACTATCTTGAAGGGCCAACCTCTTCTTGCTTCTTAGATACTGGTATCTTCTTAGGAATTAATGGAAACTTCCATTCTTCAGGCCAATCCTTCATGGCCCATTGCACTTCTTCTTCTATAACATAGTACCTCAACTGTAGTCACTCCTTATTAGCATCCCTCTTGGCCTGGATCCACATTTTATTTCTTGTAGCCTAAAATTTAGCTATGCTTTGATGTTCTTTCACCACTTATGGAAGTATCCTCCAAGTATTGGAAATCTTCTCTTGCATCAAATAACATGGAAAAAATACCATAATGTTCCTTCCTTTTCTTTAGATCTAAAGTGTGCCATAGTGTTGTATACTTTGATGCATGACACTTCCTTGGCCTTAGGTAAAATGCATTCTATTTTGGTTTGCCCCAACCAATCAATGATATCAAGATAATTAACCATGAATAATGAAACTCTGATTCAAAATACTACACATCCTTGCAGTCTTCTAGAAAAAACTTAAGTAGATACAGATCCCAACTGAGTAAACTACCCTTTATGCATTGTGTGGCTACTACTATGACTCCTGCAGGTGCTTCCTCCTTGTGACACTTCCTCAAAATTTTACATGCCATCATTTTCATCACCAACCTCATTGTTATTTCACTGATTCAGTTAATGATTATTCCCTGAGACCCTCTCTCAGTGCCATATTTCTTCTTCATCTCCTCTATTAAAGGTTTTTCCTTTGTCTTGGCATCCAAACAATGATTTGGTTTTTCTCCATCTGTTGGTAAACCTGTGATATCTACAATTAATTCCACATCAATTGATACAGGGCTCTTCATCCATAGGATACCTCCATGTACTATTTCCATTAGTTGTTTGACACAATCATTTACATATTTTCCCCTCCCAAAGTGGGGAATCTCTAGTAGGTTCATGATCCATGTGTTATAAAGTCCTGCAATCCACTCTTTTGGATCCAAAATGGGATCCCTTGGTGGACTTGCTCATCTGCTCTCCATATAAACTTGTTGCGCAAAATTAGGGAACTTTTCTGTGTGTGTCACATCATGATGAACATACTTCAGTTTGTTTACACATCCTAACATGTCACCAACTACTTTGACTCCTTCAGGTATTTGTGGTAATGAAAGTGTTAGCTCCTTTTTCTTGGTTAGTGTTCTTAGCACGACAGGTTTTTCCCTAGTTTTCTTATTTCCTACTGATGGCCCTACTTCTTGGTTCTCGTCCTCATCTTATTATGTGTCTGAGTTCTGCTTTCCTGTAACATCCTCTACCTGTACTTGTTCCTTTGCCTGCTGCGCTGGCTCTGCTACAGGTTGTTTCACTTCTTTGGCCTATCTTCTGGGCTCATCCAATTCTATTCATTCATCATCATGCTCATCCATCTATTGTGGTGCTCCTAATATAAGTTGTTGCATGGTGTTTTGTTCTATGATAGGGTTTTGTGTTTCACCCCATGGGCCGACATCCATTTTGTATGTCACTGGATCCTGCTCTTCTACTATCGTGGGACTAACCGGCTCAGTGAATGGAGATGTAATTGCATCCACATCAAGTACTCATTTTAGATGATTCAAATTTTCTCCGTCGGTGGCTATATCCTGTGTATACTTCGCAGCACTTCGTGTATTCCTTGCGATTCATCTTGGAGCTCTGAACTTTGGTGGTGCCATTCTATTAAATATTGAAAGAGTTGCTCTGAATCTTCGTCGAATACTTCGAAAATACCTTCTCACATTGGGTTTTTGCTCCTTATATCTTATTTTCACAAAGTCACAATGAAGCTTTCCATGCATGATTTCCTACTTTTATAGGTCCTGTCATAAATGATCTGTCATGCCCCACTTTTTCGATCATCAGTTTTCCTCTTTCTAGCCACTCTCTATCTCAGTGTGCTGCATTTTATGTTTGGTCACCTTTCTGTGGTGTGCAATATATTCATGTTCTTTCATTCCACTTACTCTCTGATGCACGTAGTATTATCCAACTACATGTCTAGTACTTTATCCATCTACTGCATCTTTTTGTATTTTTCTTATTTTTCAAAAAAAAAACAAAACTTTGAACTCCTACTAAACACACTATGTAAAACTCTATTTTTTTGCACTACAACTACTTAGGGTTACTTGTTCGATTGTCCCTATACAGTTTCAGTCAACTCCCATTCACCAATCCTTGTATCTCCTCAACTAATAAATTGTACAGCTGCACAACACCTTCATCTATGATTGACTTTATCTGAAACAACCCTAGCCAATGCATCATGAACTTTCCTAGGTGTTGTAAATACTTGTTGTCATAGAGAAGAACAAGATTTCCTTCCTTAAATTTTGTCTTCTTAATGTGTCTATCATTTTGTTGATGGGTATTAAATCCCTTGATTCAATAGCAAGAACCAACCCCACCACCGAGGCCCAATTAGACTCTGCAACATTTGATATGGAATGGTTCTCCAGATCTTGCGATATGACCAATTTATCGATGGGATTTGTGTTTTCTTATGAAGCCTCTCCCTTCAAGTAAGATTGTTATTTTCTGTATTTTTCTCTTGGGTGGGACTAATTTGAGAGATGCAAGCCAGCATAAGCCAACTTGACAAGTAACGGGATTGAATTTCAACTACTGGGAAGAGGCTGAGCTTGGGATAACACGCTACTCAAACATGCAGATAGTGATTCTATACCAAAGGGCCTAGTAATAATACATAAACCAAATAAGCATCTAATTATTGTCTAACAACCTAAATAACAGAAATAAAACACATATGTAATCAAGGTCACGATAAGCAAAATAATCCATCTACCATAACATTCACCACATGATAACACAATGATTTATCTTCATCATTAAAGTAAAGAACATCAAAACATTGCACCAGATAACTTGACAACATAATCAATTGCTCTTACTCATTACTGCATCATTCGTGGAACAAGAAAGGAAGTAATTCTTCTCCAAGTCCAAGGACATACATCTGAAGAAAATAGCTTGTCTCTAGTCCAGAAATGACTTCTAAATTCATAGCAGTCTCAAAATAATTCTCCACAGCAAAAAAAAAAGAGTTCTTGCAATAACCATTGAACCTTGACTATTCGGTCGATGTCCCTATTTATAATATAAAATTCAACCAAAATTAATGGCTAAGTATAGTTTAATCAAAGCAAAAATCTCCACATGGCATGGTCATCCAACAGTTTCTTTAACAGTCTATCTGAGACATTTCTTGAAAATGATGACTTCTTTCATATTTGGACCAACCGATAAACAGTTCTTCACAGGTTTCAGCCCATGGGAATCTGTGTTGTTCCAATGGAGATGCATATACTCCTCTGATATCCAATGCATGCACTCGGTACTTCACCAAACTAGCGTTCAGCTATTGCAGCAAGGTCCGAGCTCTGATCGGGTATTCTGTGAACTGTTGCACTTACCCTGGATTTGAATCAGCTATATTTTCACATTCTTCGGCCCATAGTGAGTCTTGTTCAGCATACAACTTGACCACCTCGCTCAAGTCGATAAACTTATCGGGGTTACCGCATTCGTGGAGCTCAGAATCCCTTATTTCTCCGATGATCCAACTCCGGTGTTCCTTACGAGTCCTTTGGTGAGGCCACAGGATGAGATCTGTTTGGTAATCAGGGAGGATTCTTACCTGTAAATCAAGAGAGAGGAAGTTTAGCGATTTAAACAACCTGCGATAGGACATAAATAAACCGAAAAGACTAATACGTACCTGTGTAGCCTGCTAGTCTCAGTCATTTAATACTTACGTGATCTCAGTCGCTCCTTCAGATGACCTGTGATGACCTAGCCGAAGTCGTCGCTCCTTTTGGTTAAATGAATTATGTCAGTATATCATGGAATGGAAAATCAAGTACGACATCCATGAGATTTTTTTTTTTAAATTGTCATAGTAATGTTTTGACCTTTGGGGCCAAAAAGAGACGTCAAAGGTGAGCGTGTGCATGTATACTCCCAAAAGGTCGGACACCATAAAAGGAAAGTCGTTAAATTCCCTTAGAATCCGTATTATCAAGCATGTAAAAAATCATTCGTTAAATAACAGAGGTCTGGAGAAAGATCGGAAGGGTCATACAAGATGTTCTATGTAACTTCGATTGGTGGTGTTTACATGTTTTGTATTGCATCTGTCAAACAACTATGGTGCATTGAGTCTTTAAACACCATGTTGCGAGGCGCAAGTATTTCACTAGCACACTATGTTTCACTCCTTTGTTTTTCTATACATTTCAGGAGTTCTGTGGGAAATCTTATGCTTATGCCGAGATTATACTCTATGGAATTATGGTTTGGCAAATTCATCTTGGTGAAGTTCTAAATAGATGTCCTCCATCACTTGCGGACGACTGAGTCACTACATTGTCACGTAATGGGATCCCCTCCAAACACAGGACGGGGTCTGCAGGGTAGTCGGAGTGCTAGGTCTGAGCCCCGGCATGCCTGGGATTCTTTCTGGTCATCTTTCCATGTCCTTGGAAGTCCAATAGGAGGTGCAAGTTTTGGCTCGAAGATGGTGTCAGCGTCCTCAGCAGAGATTGAAGCTGAAAAGGGTGTGTTTGAGAAAGGTATGTTGGTAAATGTGCCTTCTCAGGAGCCGAAACCACAGAGAAGAGAGAGGCCTAGAAAGGATATGGAAAAAGGGGAGGAAGCCCACCTCTCAGCTGAGCTAAGTGCACGTCTAGATGTTGAGGAGTTTGTGAGGCTTCCCCAATTGTCAGAGCCAGTTGGGACTATCAACAGAGGAGACGGGAGACGAAAGGGAAGGGGAAAAGAACTAGGTCTTCCCGTCAAGAGTCTCGCTCAACAATTAGATCAAGCTAAACTTGTGATATCTGAACTGTACCAAGACAATAGAGAGATGTGGCATCAGTTGGAGATAAAATACCAAGAGATACTGTCATCGCAGGGTCACGCAAGAAACACGGTTTGGCTTTAGATACGGCTTCGAGAAGCACATGATACAGTTATGCAGCTATACGAGGCACAACGTACGGTGGAGGAAAAGAACATAGTGCTAGGCGCGAGTAGTGACCTGGGGAAAGGTTCACATGTGGGAGAGGCATAATGGGTGATCTTGTGCCTTACATTATCCTGAGTGTTGCTTTGGACAAGCTTTCCTTTTTTGTTCTTTTGTTGTAAAGGTATTCTTGGTTTTACTGCTACCGGGCCAGTTTATCGTGGTGTGGCTTAGTTGTATGTGATCCGAACTTTGCGGGAGACCTCAATACTAAATATCGGAAGTATTTTGAATGTATTATGCTTTCTTATAGAAAACTAATCAATGTTTTCTTATCAAAAATTATTAGTTTACACACATTATTAGATCTTGCAATCGTCATTGTTGTACTGTGGTTTTGTTGATAAGTTTCCTTTTGTGAAATTTTCAATATCGATTGATGCTTACATGGCATTATCAACCCTGGATCATTAAAAATAATTAATTATAAAAGGCATTTGTTGGTACGTAAGTATCTTACTTGGGACCACACTCACGTCAATGCATCGGGGGTCGGAGGTCGGCGATGTCACTCTTCCCTTTGTGCAGCACTTACTATTACGTCTTTTTGTCGAAACCGAATGAATCGACCTTCGGTGAAATCTTTCACGGGGCTTACTCACAGGAAAGAAACACTTTCGTCAGCTGACGCTGCTGAAAATCGACACTCGACTACTTTGACTTTCCAGACGATTTTCACCATCTTACAAATTTTACCGATGCTGAACCTTTGAAGCACATTAGGGGAACTTTTGGGTTGTCGATTCCTTGAGTGGTTGTCAAGTCATATTTATGGTTAAGATGAATCTTCGTTACAAGTTCAAGTAAACTTTAATTAATTCAATCAGGAAACGTATAAGATTAAGTGAAGGTATCAGTTTCATAACTGAAGTGAAGACAGTCGATGCAAAAGATTGAGTGGTACCCAAAAAAGAAAAGTCATAGACCTTTTTAGAGTGTGTTGAGTGCTCAACAAATGGCGATTCACTGGGCGAATGCAAAAATCTCTGGTTCATAATGGACACACAGTTATTCATGCCTATATATATTCCAATTTTTATTTTTTTAATGAAAGTATCGTTTTAGGGCTTGGCCATTCACTAGGAGGGTATCAGGTTCCCCTCTCAGATTCTGCAATCGATAGGTACCTGCCCTGATTCTCTCGGCCACTTGGAAAGGTCCAAGCCATAGGCTTTGAAAGTTAGAATGTTTTTCCTTCGGTTCGTTTTCTTTGTCCCACTTCAGCACTAAGTCTCCTACCTGAAAGTTTTTTTCTTTAGCCTTATACTTATCAAACCATCGTTTCACTATCTGTTGATGAGCTAGGAATTTAGACCTAGCCTTTTCTCTCTGTTCTTCCAGCATGAGCAAAGTATTGATTCTTTGTTGCATGGTCGATGAGGGTTCCTCATTGGAGTCTTGGGCCAATTGGAGAGATGGTAGATAAAGCTCGTTTGGGAGAATGGCTTCTTGTCCGTAGACCAGAAAGTATGGGGAATTCCCGACAGCTTCCTTGGGCGTGACTCTATCGACCCATAGAGTGTTATGGAGTTGGTTGTGCCAATTTCTTTGGTTATCTGTAACCATCTTCTTCAAAATTCTTACCAGGTTCTTATTAGTTGACTCCACCACATCGTTTCCCTGAGGGTAGTAATTTGCAGAATACTTGATCATGATCCCTTTGTCCAAAGCAAACTCTGTTAACAGGGTATAAGAAAAGTAAGTTGCATTATCAAAGACCAGAACAGAGGGGACACCAAACCTTGTGATCATATGTTGTTTTATAAATTGGATTACTACCTTCTTGTTTACATGAGTCAGAGGAATGGCCTCTACCCATCTCATGAAATAGTCAGTAGCAGTAAGAATGTACTTGTGGAGTTTTGAAGAA